>CAWUFW010008935.1:600000-834630 GCA_963921515.1 Calotriton arnoldi
CCTTGAAAGCCCCGGGCCCGATGGGGTTCCAGTCGATGTGTTTGAGGGTGTCACTGAACCGTGGGCACCACTCCTTACATATGTTTTTAATGCGGTAGGTAGTGGGTTTATTCCTAAAACTTGGACTGATTCTATTATCGTTCCTATTTTTAAAAAAGAAGACAGGGGGGACCGAAGGTGTTACCGCCCGATATCCCTCCTGGACTCCTCAGTGAAAATTTTTAGGGACGGTTATTTTAGATAGATTGGACGACTGGATGGTAGAGAACTGTGTCTTGACTGATTCCCAATACGGCTTCAGGAAGGATATAGGGACCATGGACCAATGTATAAATCTCCTTCTTATAGTTGGTAAATATACACTGCAAAGCAGGGCTTTATCTATCTCTGTTTTGCAGGTCTCTCCAGTGCCTTTGATTTAGTGAATCACACAATTTATTGGAAAACCTTAATTGATATGGGTGCCCCAATGGATATAGTCGCTCATTTATCACGGATGTATTTTTCAATGACCTCACACGCAAGATTCAGGCTGGGGGGAGAGTGCACCAGTAGGTTCAATGTTAAAAGAGGGATAAGACAAGGATGCGTCATAGCTCCACCCCTTTTTTTTCTTTATGCAAATGGGATTGATAAGGAGCTCCAAGCACTAGATGCAGCTGCACCAAGCATTGGATCTCGGCCCACCCAGGTGCTGCTATATGCCGACGATGCTGTGTTAATGTCTAGAACAGCGAACGGTCAACAAAAACTGATCTACGGTTTTGTTGCATTTGTGGAGCACAAAGACTTAAAACTAAACCTGTCCAAGACCTATACCATGGTATGTGGAAGTGGTAGAGCCAAAAACAAATCACATTTTGCTGGTAGTCATAAATTATTGGAAGTCAAGAATTTTTCCCATCTGGGTGTACTCTTTTCAAGTTCTGGCTCCTGGAACTCCCATCTAGAATTAGCTAAATTAAAATTTGCCATAACTATCGAGGTCTTGTTTAGGTTTGCAAGAAAAGTTGGTAATAAGCCTATTCGTGAAATGCTCCAACTCTATAGGAGTAAATGTATCCCAATAGCCATGTATAGAGCAAACCTTTGGGGTGTGAGCGGGCATACTATGTTGCAAACCCAGGAAAATTCCTTTATGGCTAGGCTCCTTGCTGTACCGCGCACTATACCTTCCATAATTACTCATAGAGAATTAGGTGTAACCTTCACGGAGGATACAATTGACACGAGTGTGATAACTGGTTGGTACAATATTTGGAGTAAACTAGGCAAGAAATTCTCAAGAGAAGCCATTAATGACTGCCTTGCCCTTGAGCATTGTAATACAATTTCCTGGCTGGTTCATGTTAATAAAGGAAATTGATGCGGACCTTCAAATTAAGAATCCAGTAAATATTTTACAGTTTGGTAAGAAAGAAATTAAATCTACACTGAGAGAGAAATCAACAAAAGGCAGAAAGTCTCAGTAACCAAATATCTCGAAGGGCCTATACAATCCGAGTTGCAGGGATATCTTGTGATGGTTACAGACGTCCAAAAAAGATTCTGTCTTACAAGGCTTCATTCAGGTATTGTACATCATCTCGTAGCTATTCCAAAAGGAGATGCGTGGTCCAAAAGACTCTGTAGATGCCCGTGTGATGGAGTCTCAGTACAATCCTCAGTGCACTTTATATTACTTTGTAGATTCTATAATGCAATTAGGTAACGTCTTCTGTGTCCAGTTTTACAATCTAAGAATTTTATAATATACCAGAAAGCTTACAAGTTTTTATGTATTTTTGAGACCGACCAAATTTGCCATGCTGCTTGACTATTCATTAGGGGTGCTTTAATAGAAAGGAAAACACTCTCCTTGTATGATAAACTGGTATATGAACATGATTAGTTTACTAGTATACACTCTGTTTTTATCTTCTTTCATATACAACACGAATACTTTGTTTTTATCATGTGATTATTTAATTATGTATGCTTTTATCATTATCGAAACCTGAAATCAAATAAAGCTGATTTGACTTTGACTGATTTCGAAGTAATAAATACAGACGATAGCAATCACAATACCCTACATTGCTCGCTAAATGGTATGTTTTGCCATCTGAGTAATGTCCCCACATCTCTTAGCGCCAACCTATTGCCATCTGACGATAAGCGCAGGATTAAATGGGGGCATGTAGCCCATGACCAGCGAACAAGAGACTTTATGAGCCTGGCTCTTAGAGAAGCCATACTAGAGCTAGATACACTAAGTCCATCTCAGCCCAGGGACCATTCCTGTTCTAAAAAATATTTAAAACTAACGAGGGCTTGTTCAAAACTCTAGGAAAGTGTTTTTCTTGTAATTACAAGCCCACCAGGACCTATTCCAAACCTAACAAGCATTTGCAATGCAATAGGACTCGCATTTACGCGAGACCTATTGCATTGGAAACGGGAGTGCGGGCGGGCGAGAAGGCACGAACGGGAGTGGGGGGTGAGGGGGACAAGAAGTCACGGACTGCAGGAGGGGGCAGGGGGAGACAGGGAAGAAAATAGTGTTCAGAGTAAAGGGGCCAGTAGCCATGGAAGGATACAAATGACGACATGGCCGTCATGAGAAGGGACTAACAAGCCTAAAACCAATTGGAAGGCAGCATTTAGGACCTAAGCCAATGAAAATGATGGGCGGAGAGTGGGCGGAGCTTCCATGAAGCTGCCACGCTATACTGAATACTGCATGCCTCGCAAAGCGAGCCGCGCATGCACTGCAACGCTAGGCTCGACCTAAAAACTTGTGGTATAATAAGGCGTGTAGTACTGAAAGAATGAACTTCGACAGGCTTTAGCTATGGGTGATACACAATTGATACATCTTAAAAGAAATGAGTATAGCCAGATTCAAGTAAGAGCACATAGGGAATGTGACCCAGAACTATGGTAATCTATTTATGAGACAGCCATATCTAAAGATGCCAAAACCTTTTGGAAGCTGGTAGCTAATGGTAAGGAGGGCCCATTGAGGATTCTGGCAGACACAATTCCTCCCGAAGTATGGCATGCCCATTTTACAGATCTGTATAGGCTGCAACAGGGACCCCTGGTTGATGATACTGCTCAATACTGTGGCTCAATCCCCCCTCCCATGGGCTCTTTCGTGGTGGAGTCGAACAACTCTGTTGAAGCTATCAAGGCTACTGACCCTGGAAAAGCAGCTGGTCCCAATGATGTTCTGGGTGACCTCTTCCATAACGATATTGAGACCTGGGCCCTTTATTTTTATAAACTATCAAATTACAATTTGAAGGGAGCAGGCATTCCTTCTAGATGGAAGGCTGCTCAAATGGTGCCCATTTACAAAAAGGGCCAGTGGGACTCCCCCCCTAAACTATAGGCCTATCAGCCTTATAGACGTAGCCCAAAATGTCTTTGCAAGACAAATACTTGGAAAATTGAAATCCTGGATTGAGGATCATCAGGCACTTTCCCCACTGCAGGCAGGATTTAGTAGAGTGATCAGTACGATAGAGCAGATTTTCAGATTTTGATTAATTTATTGGAAACCAGTGGTTATACAGAGGGCACACTTATACTTGGTCTTCGTCGACCTCAAGTCGGCATTTGACTTAGTCCTTAGAGCCAACTTGTGGGCTGCCCTGAAGAATAATGGGGTTCCATTTGATATTCTTAACATTTTGGTCCACCTCCGAACTGACAGAAAGGATCTCCGTTCAGAAAGGAGTCTGAAATATAAAACAGATTTGAAAGAGAAAGGAGTCCGGAAAGGATGCGTCCTTTCCCGACTCTTTTCTCCTTGTACCTTAACGACGTGGTGTCCTATTTCGATGATGGCCTCAATGATGCCCCTTGCTGCCTAGGTGGATGTAAAATTACCCTTCTATTATTTGCAGACAACACCCTCCTGATTTCAAAGACCCCGAGTGGCTTACAACACCTGGTTAACAAATTTGAAGGTTTTTGTAACGAATGAGGGCTTGTAATAAATCATTCAAAGACCAAGTTTATGACCCTTAGTCCCCACAAAACATTTAGGGGCTCAATTTTGTTGGGGGGGGGGAGCTCTGGATAGGGTTTGTGAGTTTGAATATTTCAATCAATCAATCAGGATTCTTATAAAGCTCGACTACTCATCCGTGAGGATCTCAAGGCACTGAGTGGGGGGCGGAGGGGGTTGAAGGTACTGTTCTCTTGAGTCCTCTACATTCAATCTGGAAGACTCATGTGAATCTGATGTGTTCTTAAATGTTATGATACTTAGGAAGAGTTGGAGGCATAACAAAATGAAATCCCAGAAACTGAGAAAGAAAATGGTTCAGATCAGGATATGTGAAAAATCAGGAAGAGGTTTTAGATTCGACAGATGTAGGAAGGTGGAGTATTATGTGGTGATGCTGGTTATGCTTCACTATGCAATACTTTCACAGAAACCAAAAGATGGTCCTTGGATTCACAATAATAAATCCGTAACTCAATGCTGGTAGAGTGGCAAAGAGCAGCCAGGCTTTACTAGAGGAACATGTGTTAAGCATTTCAGAGTAACAACATGGACGATAAGTAATTGACACGACTCGAAAGAAATCTGACACCAATTTATACAAATAAAGCAGATTTTTAGATTTATTTAGACACCAAAACAACCCTGATCAGATACATTTAACCGCAGAAAACATAAATCAAAGCAATTCAATACTGCACAACTTTTGCATTGCGGTCAATTGGAAAATGTGGTAGTGACAATCGGTCACTTGCATGTCGAGTTGCGTGAAACCCAAGGAGGGTAAAGGTGAATGTGGATCACAGGGCCAAACCACGACAGTTATGTTAGAATATTTATAGAGCACATGCCTGTCCCAGCAACGGAATGTCCCAGAGCTATTAAGCAGCACGGTGAGGCGGAACCCAGAGGAACTAATGATCAGAGAAAAGCCAGGTCTTCACAGCCCTTCTGAAGGCCCAGTGGTTGGAAATGTTGTGGGTGGATAGAGGCAGGGAGTTCCAGAGAGCAGGTGTCATTGCCTGGAATGATCGCCCTCCGGCTCTGGCTCTTCGTACCCGAGGCACGTGGGCCAGTTGAAGGTCAGTCGAGCGTAAGGCATGTGTAGGTGCATATGGAAGGCACAGATTGCTCATAATCGCAAGGCAGAAGCCTGAGAGAATCCTGTGGGTGATGCAGAGAGCTTTGAAATGGATTCTTTTCTCCATGGGCAACCAGTGTAGACGGCGAAGGAGGCCAGAAACAGGGTGGCGCTTGGGAAGCGCAAAGAGGGTGCAAAGAGGGTGCGCTGGAGCCTTTTGATCACTGTCTTGTTAGAACCAAGGAGCAGCTCGTTGCAGTAGTCCAACCTCGCCAAGACAGTGAATTGGACGATCATCTGGCGGGAGTGAGAATCAAATAATGCTAGAATGGCTTCTAGCCCCGCAACACTCCAAAGCATGTGCCTGCTACTGATTTGGCATGGACGTCAAAGAAGAGGGTTCTATCCACCCAGACGCCCAGGTTCTTGACAGCAGGTTTTGGCAAAGGAGGTGCGCCGAGCTTAGGAGGCCACCACTGGCTACCCCAAAGATGGGGGTCTCTCCCTAAAAGGAGGATCTCTGATTTGGTGGAGTTTAGTTGGAGATAGTTGGCAGACATCCAATCAGAAATGGCGGTCAGGTCCTCCTGAAATTTCACTGCATCCTGATTAGGATTATTAGAAAAGGAAAGCACCAACTGCATGTTATCAGCATATGACACCAGCAAGATATTACAGGCTTTTCCACCAAAGCCAGAGGCTGGATGTAAACATTAAACAAGGCGCGACTGAGTGCCGAACCCTGGGGGACGCCACAGCATAGAGTATGAGAATGAAAAGGGGGAGAAATAACTTGGAAAGTCCTATTAGCTAGGAAAGACGCAAACCAGGATAGGGCTTTACCATCAATGCCAAACTCCCGCAATCGGTGCAGCAAGATCTTGTGGGAGACAGTCAGTTCAATTTTATCTGGCCCGTGGAGCCCGGGTGCAGAGGTGACCTGACAGTCCCTGGTGCTGAACGGGAGCCGTGGGAGTGATGCTTTTACGCTTACATGCACTATGCTTTGGGGGAACAGGGTTCAAAATCTCAACAAGGAGGCCCCTGCTGATTTTGGACAAAAGTTGTATGGAGTTCCCTCTAGCAGCATCGAGTGAAGGGATCAGTTGCCGGACTGGCTACCAACAAACCTTGGCAGCGGTAAGTAGAGAAGATGGGTACTTAGATGTCCAGAGGTCCCGGGGAATATGGTAGCTGCCTAAAACTTCATGGAGGGCAGGACTACAGTTCCCACAATGCACTAGACCATCTGGATTTGGGCTATCCCTCAGAAGGATCGCTTACAAGCAAATCTTCAGATCTGGTGCATTGTTTTACCTCTAGTTTGCAGGGAACTAGTGCCACTAGTCCAGGGGAGCCTGTAGTTGCTTCTGGCTCTCACAGGGGTCCCTCTGTCTAGTGGTACTGAGCTTTAGCCTACCACGACTCTTGGTCATGCAGTTCCAGAAGTGTTGCCACAGGCAGAGAGTATCCCTCTTTTGGTTTGTGCAAGTCCTGTTGTCGCAGACTCAGGTCTCCTCTTTATCCTCTTCGATGTAGGTTGGTTCAGAACTGAGGTTCTGGTTTCAGGGGTAGCCCTTAAATCCCAGATTTGGGGCGTTAGGGGTGTGGGTGCAAGAGGCCTACTAGCCCCAGTGGCTAATCCGTCCCTGAGGTGACCACATCGGGTGTTGTAGGTCATCTTTTCTACCCAGAACCCACTATTCTACTACTTTTAAAAATGGCAGAAGTCTACCTTAGCTGTACAGACCAGCTACCTACTCTAGGGGTTTGGCTAGCCTCCTGGGGGTGTACACCTTCTGAATACCTAATTCTCCTGCCTGTCCAGGTGCAAATCTGCCTGGGGGCAGGAGGAGGGATGTTCCCTCCTTTGGGAGACAGCCTGGCTGCATATCACAGGTGGTGTAGCATTTGAAGCTCGTCGCCTTGATGTGCCACTTCACTTGCCAGCCTGTCAGAAGGGACGGTGTGACCTCCTTCCCATCCAGGCCATCGTTTCTGACTCCTGGGAGAGTTCACACCACCTGGCAGGGGGTCTGATTCCTGTTTTGGTGGCAGAAAGCATGTGCCGTCAGCCAGAGCACAGGAAAGGCTGAGTCAACGAGGTGGGAAACCTCTAAGGTAGCCACCTGGGTGTATGCCACATCGTCCTTGACACGAGATTCGTGTCAGAGGTGATTAGGCACGTTGTTTGTTACCAACCACAACATATTCATCGGCACCATAATGGAGCTGCCAGCTCATGTTATCCTATGCACCGTCTCTCACTTACAGTCCCCTTTAATGGTTAAGGCCACTATAAGGACACATAAGCTTGCCCTTACTTGCCCAAACCTTTAATATAATGCACCCTGCCTCCTGGGCTTTAGGAGGCCTTGCTCAGGGGTGACTGGTATATACTAAAAATAGTGGATTGACTTTGCCGCACATAGTGAGGGCAAAATCGGATTCAAGCAGTTTACACTGATCCTGCAGTCTGCAACGGCAGGCCAGCTGTCAGTAGTTTACTTTGGTCATAAAGGGTGGCACAGACAGTGCTTCAGGCCCTGGGGACCCCTTTAACACCCATGCCCTGGGTACCGCTGGTACGATATACTATTAGGGGGTTAAAGTTCCTTTGCCAATTGGGGTTACCAATTTTCACATATCAGTTTTAGGGAGAGAGCACTGGCACTGGGGCCTGGGTTGCAGGCTCCAGTGCACTTTCAGAGTCATAACGATCAGCATTGGGGCAAAAAGTGGAGTGGGGGGCATACAAAAAGAGCGCTTTCCTACAACAGGTGGGAGGCCAATGCTAATGGATGCTATGTTGCCCCCATGGCAATCAATTTCCACAAACCCACCTTATAGGAAGATACTCTATGGTCCCTCTCTTCAAGACCTATTTTTTCAATCCCCATTTCTGTGTCACTGCAGAGAGTTTGTGTCACAGATGCATTACTGGTCAGCAGGTAAATGTAGGAAAGACAGTCCTGACCATGAGCCAAAGTAGGAAGATCAGGTGACCCCTGTAACAGGATGCAATTGGATTTTGTGGAAATGCCTGCAACAGACTCTGCTATATTATTAGTAGTTTGTATCTTATTACTTTCAGTAGAAGTCTACCTGACCAGGTGGTGTGACAGCCTCACAGTGGGCAAACTACTACTGAGGGAGATACTCCCTTGTTTTGCCCTAATGGTTTCCCTAGAGTCAGATCACAGGAATCATTTTAAGAGACTATGAGATTACTGTGTGTAGCACCACAGTTGGAGCAAAGGTTTCATTGTAGCTACAGGCCAGAGGTGTCTGGGATGGTGGAGCAGGGCAACAGGATGTTGAAAACTCAACTAACCAAGGTGTGTGAATCCACTTCCTTGAAATGGCATGATGCTCTTTCACTGGTTATAATGGCTTCAGAAACACTCCTTATGAGAGAACTGGATTCTCCCTCATGTAATCCTGATGGGAAGAGCCATGAGACTTCCTGCTGTGCTAACAGCTGCACTGGTGAATATATAATAACATTCTTAACTACTGCAAAGGATTGGCGGAAGTGGTGCATTCGGTCTCTCACCAGGTTGACCTGGGAACCCCGCTTCCAAGGCAGGAACAGTACCAGGACCTGACTACAAGGGTTGGTCTAGGTGAGGATACACATCAGGAAATCCTTCTCGGAACCCCGTTGGCAATGCCCTTTCAAGGTCCTTGTGATGAATACTGCAGTGAAATCCGGGTGCCTCCCACCTGGATCCATGCCTCCCATACTAAGAGAGTGACACAAGTCGGTGAAGAAGTGGTGACAACAACCACTGATTCACAAAGTCAAAATCCTGCACAGAAAAAAATTCCAGAAGGAGGAGAAGACTGTGCACAAGTGTTTCAAAGTCAAGCTGAGACAGGTGCTGAGCCTGTGGTGAATGACCCAAGAGTAACCATAGCGAACCAAGCAGTTGAAACTAAGGGTGTGCATCCAGCACTGGAAGAAAGTGCAAGCACTTTAGTCAGAAGAGTGAAGAGGCGAGAAAGGTGGCCAAAAAGTAGTGAGAGCCTGAGAGTTATTGTGCGAGAGGAAAGCATCCCATAAACGATCAGAAAAGAAACGGAGTCATTCGAACAAAGTGACAGTGAAGAACCAGTAGTCAGAAGATCAAAACAACAACAGGTGCCTAGTTGAAGGTACTCAGCTCCTGAATGGACTCACTTTGTTGAAAGAGAGCCTGATCGAAGAACTCATAGAACCGAGAATTTTCGGCGAGTTTATGAAGTTTATGGAGTTGTTGCGAACAACAAATTGAACAATGAGTGGTATTTTTGATTCGCTTGATTCAAAAAACATATAGGTAGATGCTTAAGATTTGTGTTCTCTTTCCTGATTATCCTATAAACATTTTAGGTCTCATGCTCCCTTTAGGGTATCCAGCTGTAGTCTATAGGTTTCTAGCTTCAATTCAACTGAACTAACAAACTTACCTTAAAACTGGCTGAATGTTTTGCTGTTTTCCACAGGAGAATCAACTATTCGATTTTTGATTTTTCTTTTCGATCTGACTTAAGAGACCTTGTTGAATACATAAAACATTTGTAGACTGCTAATAACAGTAGTGGCAATTGCCTTAGTTAAACTGATGAATGATTTAATAATGAGTCTCACCTCTTCGGTCGAGAATGCTTCAACCAAAATAAAAACAGATTTAGCTTATTTATAGGAGAAACGTCGATTTAACATTACATTTTACATAAAAATGGTTCTGAAGGAAACTTCACTGAAAACTTATTTTTCAAACTGCTTCATGAATACATTCTAAAGTGATGCTGGCGAAAGATTGCTATTTTTGTACATGCTTATCTTTCTCAACTGCGGATGGTGTGATATCATAATGTACCTCTTATCTACTCTCTCACATATAGACTAATTATGAGTTTGTTTTATCAACAAGGTCGCTTTGGATATTAGTTCTCTAACTTTGGCTTGCTTTTAGATTATGTGCCCTTGTTAAAAATGTAAAAATGTAAATCTAAATACTGGAGCCAAGACAGCTAGAAGATCTATGACTACTTGTAAATTGACTAGGGCTGAGAAGGATTTCATAGAGGAATTGGATGAAGGAAGAGAGGAGACTTATAGGAGGTTGAGGAAAGGAGCATAGGTGGGTTGGGAAAGGACGAGGAGATGATTAAAGATTTAGGAATGCTACTGAAGTTAAACTTGGACTCGCAAGGGAGGGAAAGTCGTATTTCATGAGATGAAAAGAACAGGTTAATAAACTTCAGATGGTGAGTTGGAGCGAATGTGTGCAGAGATTAAAAGTTATGGGTGAGTAAATATTTTCAGGAAAAGATCTGATTATTCCTGGAGTTTATTATGTGTGTGGGGAGAACGCCCATTTCTGACTTCCCGCAAATAGGAGTGACAGCTGTTATCTAGACTTTGGTGTTTCCTAAGGTGTATGAGATAGATAAGAAGGACATAGTGACTCATGGAAGATCTATACGTAGTGCTTCACAAGTAGTTGGTGATAAGTTTGGCACTATGATTCCTTATAAAGGTATAATTATATAGGTATCTCTACGTATGCCTTAACCTAATTGGTTTGTTAAACGGGAACAATATATAGATGAATCAAATGTTAGAACTGTGTGATTTACATTAATGCAATGTAGAGGAAAAGACAGATCCTTTGTCTGACATTTCATGAGAACCCCTTGCAGAACCTTTCAGAGCCTTTTCCTGACTTAGAGGAGTAGGGTGCTCTTACTTTATGAGACAACTGATTTGCTAAATTTCTCTCTATTGAGATGATTTCTATTAATCTGCAATTTGCTTATGATTCCAATTGATTTGAACTTCATAATGATTGATTTGCATTTAGGTATTGATTAAACATTAATTTGATTTTGACACTTAACAACTCTCTGTCTTCATTGTGGAGCTAAATGTGCTTCACGTTATTTAAATATATTTGATTGGTTGGCAAGCCTCAGTTGTGAATATCGATTTAGCAAAGAGCACTTCATGGGCACTGAATTTGCACAAGAAAAAGTATTCCAACAAAGTTTTTGAAGTATTCTCACACATACTTCTTGCATGGCGTTTTTTTGCTTGCATAAATGATGTGAAGATGTGCACTGGCACTCAGTCGTTTTTTCACCAGGGGAAAGAATCTTTCCGATTGTGAAATCCATTACCCTAAATCCCATTAAATATTGGAGTGGGTTCCCTTACTGTTGCCATTACTCCATCAAGGTTGCATTTCTAGTGCTGTAGTCAGTCTGAAATTACTATGGAAATGCCCACAAGCCTGATGGTCTGTATGGAATTCACGTACATTTGTGGGGTGCTGCAATCAGAAGGAACCACAATCCCACACCTCAACTAGTTGTGATATCTTTTTTTCCCTCTAGCTTGGGGTGTAATGGTGCTGTATATGTACCTGCCTGCCTCCCACAATCTCCTTAACACTGGTCAACCTCAAAGTAACACTTGTGAATGCAACAATTGTGCCTTACTAGCAGATTTTCAAATTTGGGTTTCTACTTTATGGATGGAGTATAAGCACAAAACACATAGTAAATCAAGCCCTAACTGCACCAATTGGTTGTTTGCATTTCCTCAGAAAGCACATTTATACAAACCTGCTGCAAGGAAACTTCCTTCACTAACAAGTTGTCTCAATTTGTTTTTCAAACGAACAGCATTCCTAGATATCAATTCTATCCTTCTGAATCCCCATCATGTCAAAACATCTCCTGCAGTCTACATTTTTCCAGAATCACACAGAACCCTTCTTTGTCTTTTCTGGTGTGCAACTTCCCATTACCTCTTTCACCACTCTCTCATTCTACAATCCATCATCAATGCCTGCTCCCCTTTCTTTCTTCCTATCCCTCTCAACTTTACAGTATTCCAGCAGTTCCCTCTACTCACTCAACTCCTCTATGCCTTACTCCTACCCATAACGTGCTATCTCTACTCCTGCCAATAACTAAGTACCTCTGCCTATATTGCTATGTCTTACTGTCCATACCAGGAGGTCTCTCTTGTTTTCTTCAGAATTTTTTTTAAGAAGGACTCTCACCCTCTAGGGTTACTTAGGAACACATGCGTTCACAGCCTTGTCGGACACTGTTTCTTCTCTGGACTACAGTTAGGCGACTCATAGTTTTCACAACAGTTTGTATGAATGGCGTGCTGCAATGAGTCTGATGAATTGTTGTATTCTGATCTGCTATGTATTTTAATATATGCTTTTATGTATACCTTTGGCATGTGAATAAAGAAGTGAAGCAAACTCTGGGTCTCTGCGT
This sequence comes from Calotriton arnoldi, assembly GCA_963921515.1. Taxonomy (NCBI): domain Eukaryota; kingdom Metazoa; phylum Chordata; class Amphibia; order Caudata; family Salamandridae; genus Calotriton; species Calotriton arnoldi. The sequence continues at coordinate 612,366 of CAWUFW010008935.1, forward strand.
TCTATTTTGCAGCATACTCTGAATGGGGTTCAACCTAGGGATTTAAAAAAATTAAAAAAGGGTCCTGAAGAAAGCTGTTGACCATTAAGACAAAATTATGCAGCTGAAACACAGACCAGGTGATGTTTGAATACGTTTCCTACCCTATCACTTCACCCCCTGTTTTATTTTAACCTTGCCAAAGGATCCCCAGAGTTAACCCTTGAAATGTAAGGATACCTTTAGGCAATTTCCTATTTAGATCCCTCTATAATAGCACAAAGAGCTCCCTTGATTATCAAGTTTGAGCCCGCCCAGATAGACTGTTTCTAGATGAGGACTTTATGGTGAAGCATGCCCTGGTAACCCTGGTGGGTGAGAGTCCTAAAAAAAAAAAAAAGGAAAGCCTGTGGTAAGCACTAAGAGGCACCAAAAAAGGTTAGCGTGAGGTCACCCAGTACTGGCAAGCTGAGGGTGCCCAACCCTTCAGGTGTTTGGCTATTGGGGACTGCCACACCACAGGGGCTGCGGGGGGAGGGGTGTTACACCCCTGTGCGTGAACTTCTCTCTATACCCTAACAACTGTCCCTCGATCCACACCTTGTAAGGCTACCTCACCTATATCTTAGTACAACTATAACAACTCAAACTCTATAAGACTACCTATGCCCTAGCACGTATACCCTTCTTATACCTATCCTGTTATCTCTACCAACCCCTCCTCTGTACCACTGTACCTGTACTCCTAGCTAGGTTTTACTATATTTTCTCTACCAATACCATAATATATGTACTCCTACCTGTACTCCAGCTCCTCTGCAATTACCTATACCAAATGTCTGTACCCCACATATTCGCTAGTAGCTCTAGCCCCCCTCTATTAGAGTTGTCTACTGTGAACTCAACCCAAGTCCCTCCTCCCTCTTCAAATCTCCAAATGAAGTGAAGCCCACAAATTGGGTGTGAAAAGGCATCAGGAATGTTGTGAATACCCACAATGTTAAAACTCTGTGGACCTTCAATATGTTTGCAACGGGCAGTGTCCTGCCTCTCCTTCAGGACCATCCATGTACCAAACTCAAACTCTGTATGGAAGGCAGGGATAAATCTACATAGTGGTTGATTTTCAGTGAGATTAAGGGTTGGAACTTTTCTCAGGATTTGTGAGTTCCAACCCTAAATCAAACTTTACTGTGGTTGAAAGTGTAATTCACGAAAGAATATAATTTTTTCTGAATCACATTTAAATGTCTGCATTTCAGAGCTAGCTAGCATTTTTCTAAAACCCCTGCCATGCCAAATCTTGTTTGTGATCTTTTACCCAGATTTCATCCAATGTTTGGAGTTCATGACCACTGAATTTAGTCTCTTTCACATAGGATTGTGGTGGTCTACACAGCCCATAAAGAGTGAAGGTATCAAGGTCTGATACCGCCATGGTACGCTGCCACCCTGGGAGCGTTTTGTTTTCAAAATACAAATAGTAAAATAGGAGGCACCCGAGATTAGCAGAGTTATCGTGTGAATAAAATAGCGATATTTTCAAGAAATATATTTTGAATAGAAACAGTTTGAGATGTAGGCAAAAACCCACTGTTGGATTTACATGGGAAGGTTTCAATGAACTGTGAATTATAATCTTGAAACAAGGTTGCGCCAAGTTTTACTAGTTACACATTAAAGGCATTCACTAATACAATGTTTCTATTGTATAGATGGCCATTTATGTTTCCCTATTTTGTGCCATTATTCAAATCAAACAAAACGTGCATCAGAACTTTAACTCGCTCAATCCAGTTAAATTATGTAACCATTCTTCACTGTTCTTAAGTTCAATATATCCCTACCTAGATTTTAATCAAATGCATGTGAAATTTTCAAATTAAGGATTTGCCAACATTGTGATTTTTTCTTTTTATGAAACGTTTAGCTGCAAAAAAAATCTTTATTTTTCCCTGAAAACCTACTTATTGCAAGATTGTGTATCATTTGTTTTTAATTCTTCATCAAGATCATACATTGACAAAGTTTATAACAGCAAAGAATTTCACAGAAATTTGGTTTTTTCTTTGCAAAATCCCATAAAAACAAAGATTTTTTGCAGGCTAATTTTTTTAAATCTCTCAAAATTTCTTTGTATGACATTTTGCTTAAAGGAGAAGTTTAGCAATGGTGGCAAACCTGGACATTTATCACCTTTCAAAGACCTGCTTGAGGAACCAACTTCGGACACTCCTAATTTGAAAATTATAAGAGTTATGCATAAATAAGATACTTGTGAGGATTTATTTGAATTTGAAAATAAAATCATACAGGTTTATATAAAAGAAAAAGATTCCATCACAATTATAAATAAATGAAAACATTTTGCATGTTATTGCAGAAAAACTGCCCTACAAAAAGAAAAAACAAAAGAAGAAAGAAAGCAACCAAGATAAAGAAACTAGAATAAAAATCTCCATTAAAAACAACCCCAAGAATAAGCCATCTTTTTAAATATATTTTTGGCGGAGAAAAAGCGGGTAGACGTGGCCTAATATTTTGAGCTGAAACCCCCGTCGGGTACCGAGACACATTAAAACAAATTTTAGGCGTTGCTGACAGCTGTAAATATAAAAAAGCTGGTCTGACCTGTCTAAACTCCATAGTTAAAAGAAGCGGTCTTAAAAACGTATGGCGAAGGGTAATATATTTAGGACATATAAGTGCGATGTACAAAGTATCGCAATGTGAGGCTTGGTCACAAGTGCATGGTGGCAGATCCATATCCTTGTACCAGGTACCTTCTGCGAAACGCAGCTGATAGAACATGCTCAACCTAAAATAGGTCAGTAAACGCCATTGATGGTTTGTAATTTCAAGAAGAAGATATGGTTCTATCCCAAAAACTGTTTTTACCATAACAAATTGACAGTAAGTCTGTTTGGCCAAGGCCGAGGCTTCCCTCTCAGCTGTCACCCTAAGACCAAAGGCCTGCTTTAGCCAAACAGCATCTTGTTTCATGAAACTCTCAGGGTTAGAAAATAGCTTGGGTCTCCCAAGGGATTTAAATATTTTCCCTCAAAAAGTGCAACCAGGATATTTTGGACATCTTGTCCAATTTCAGACAATCCCGAATGACTAGCCTGTTAAGGCTCAGCCCCTCCTTTAGCCAGACTGCACACCGTAACAAGAGGAGTCACAGACTAATAAAGTCAGCGATATAGCTCATACTAAGCTTTTTGTGTATGATCTCAGAAGGCGTGCTCTGCCCTAAACCTAGGAGGCCCCTCAAACATGTATTCTCAGCCACCAGAAGCTGGGCTAAATTAACATAGCCCCAGATCTCACAGCCAAAAGTGGCTATTGGGATGCACTTCGTTTTATAAGCAGAATTTTCAATGGCTTCTAGGCCAAACAGGAGGAAAAGTCGTTTACACTGGCAATAGCCCTCTTAATATTCCCAGTTTTTTTTGTTGTTTTTTTTAAATAAAGGTTGCCAACTAAGACCTGAGTTTATTCAAATCCCTAAATAAGTAAAATTATCCATCTCCCTTAACACCTGTCCCTGCAACAAAAAGGTAGAGCTTTTAGTGTTTTTGGGACCCAGGACCATAACGTGGGATTTCTTAAAATTAGTAAGTAGGTCCAGACTGTCCATAAAGACAATAAAAATGTCTTACAGCCACTGAAGTCTTCTGGCAGTATGAGCAATCAAGACTGCATCGTCTGCATATAAAAGAGCTGGGAGCGGTCGGCCCCCAGCTCTTGGGACTCTGATCAGAAAGCACCTCCTCTAGGCAATTAATGTACATAATAAAAGGAAAGGGTGCCAAAATACAGCCATGCCGGACACCCCTTTTTAAGTCAAAGTGCTTAGTGCATGCCCCATTGCTTCCAAACCTTACAGATCCCATCAGACCATGATGAAGGTCCCTGAGAAAAACAATGCATGGACCCCAGCTCTGCCCAGAGCTTATTTCTGTTTACCTTATCAAAGACAGAGCTGAGGTCCATGAAGGCAAGTTGTAAGGATCCCCTTTTGGCTCTAGTGTATTTATTTTTTACACAATGTAAATTAAGATTCTGCTCCACCGTGCCCCTACCAAACCTAAACCCATATTGCAGGTCAGACAATATATTATGGTTGTTCGCCCATTGAGCTAGTCTCTCAAAATTCCCCATCCAATGATTTTCACCTCTTTGTCAATTAGCAAGATAGATCTGTAATAAGCAGGGTCATTGCTATCCCCTTTCCTGAATACAGGCATTATCACAGAATGATGCCACGTCAAGGGCAAGGAGCAACTGATGGCAGCATTGATGTGGAGGTGAGAAGAGGAGTCCATAGATCCACCATGAACTTAAACAGGTCCCCCGGGACCCCATTTGCACCTGGGGCCTTGATCAGACACCAGGTCCTCTTTGAAGAAAGAGTGTTTGACCACCTTCCAAGACAAAGTGTTGTCTCTCAAGGTGCTAGCTGTCATAAGGTCATCCCAGAAGTCTTTCTTTAATTCAAGCTTCCTATGTTTTAAGGCTGCTCTATATTTAGCTCTACACTCTTTCACCTCATCACTATTTCCATTTTTTTTTTTTACCATGGCTAGGAGTGCCTTGCGCACCCTCGTGCAGTTCTTGTCAAACCATCAACTCTGGACTGAAGGACCTGACTGCCCTAGCTTCAAAAGGGCAGACTTAACATGGGCACATATCGTGTCAAAAGCGCTTAATAAACTATACAGAGGGGCCTCTTCAGTGGGACAAATCTGGAGTTCCGACTTACAAGCAATAAAAACCTCAGGAATCACTTTATCCAGGGGCGGCTGCTCCATAATGGCAGAGGTGACTGAGTCAGTCGGATGAAAAATAAAATGATAATAAAGCAATATTATATATTTTTTTTCCCGCTGACTAACTGAGCCAGGGAGTCTTGGGTGGGGCCCGGCCATGGTTGGGAGGAGGAGTGGTAGTTGCACGGCAAAGTGACCATGTCGGTTTGGCCATCCGTCTTAGGCCTGCCAAACAGACTTGCGTACTTAGGTTTTTTCAACCCAGCTGTGTTGTACAGTCGGGTTGGAGAAGAAACACAGACTCCCAAGCACTGTCTGAACGGCAAACCAGGCTGCTCAGACCAATCCTGGTGCTGCTCTCATACTATTGAGAGCAGCACCGGGATTGGGTGAAGTGTCTGTGCTGGTGTCCCAGGGACTGCTGGGACACCATCAGGAGCAGGAGAGAGGATGAGCACTGAGGCGGCCGGCAGCATCAGCGACAGGTACTTTTTAAAATGTATTATTTCCCTAATCCCCCATAAACCCCCCCCCAATTGACTTTTGTGGCAGCCGCCACTGACTTTATCCCACTTTAATCTTCGCCTCTGATCTTTAAGGTTAACCGGGGCTTTGAAAGAATGATGGGAAACAGCCTGCTTCTTATCTCAGTGGAAACTAGCAGAAAGAGGATTAAGTTAGCTAGAGATGATCCAGTCCACTAAAAAGGATGTCAGAGAGGACAATAAACCCACTGACACATACATATATAGTCAATGTAAGACCCAGTTCCTAGACCGTTAAATGTCGGGACACTATTACCTGAGAGCACAGTCCCTACACTCAGGAGATTAACCAGATTGTGGTCTAATGACAACTCATTCATCAAATCTCCCTGTGCGGGATGCTTAAGAAGGACTTTGTCTAAAATGACACCCCCTGGCTCAATCCTCCATACAAATAACAATCTCTGCAGGGGTGGAGATTGAAAATCACCAAGAATCATCAGAACTGTGTGTTTACAGGGATGAGAGGAACAAAAGGCATTTAAAAAGTGCCAAACGACATCAGCACATCGTCGGTCGTCTTACCATGAATAGCATTGTATAAGTTAATACACAAGATCCGAGTGTGGTTAATAAAAGAAAGAAGAACCCCGAGTATAGGAGGGGCATTGCCCAAAATCACTTCCATTTTATAAGTAATAGCTAATTTAACAAAAGTCACAAGGCCCCCGCTTTATCTCCCACTAGGTGAGGGTGAAGCGTTAATAGCAAATGAACCATAGCCATCAACATAAAGACCCCGCCCTGACTTGTCCCACGTCTCCTAAAAAACATCTAATGTCAAAGGGAATGAGGGTTCTTGGCCAATCAGGATCATCAAGAGACTTTTTAAGATGAAAAAAGAGTATTACTTTCAACACTTTTCACGGAGGTTACATCATTTAGAAGTAATAAATGCATTAGTAAGGAGAGCTAGTATCACATTCTAACCTGCATTTGCGCTCCCTCCATTCGAAGAACCCAGCTGGTGGTCCCATCTGAATTCAGTACAAAATTTACCATACAAGGGTGCCCACCAGAAAACGTCTTCACCAAATTCAGTATTTGGTGGAATTTTTATATCTCTTCTTTATGCATGCAAGATTCCCTCCTCTTCTGAGCACCCTAACCTATTTGAATGTTTTAGGTTTTGGCCTGTGGAGTAGCTCTTGATTCTGGCCTTTGTGTTTGTGGCTCACCTCAGTGTTGTTTGTCCTCTCATGAGCTCCACCTCGTTTTCAACCAGTGCCTCCAAACTGCATCGGTTGTCACATCTTTTTTTTTCTCTTCTTCGTCGTGGTGCCCGCTGTAGCCTGCCTCATCAATTCTCATCTTCTGTCACCCCCAAGTGTCTACTCCCCAATTAATGTTTGCCCTCATTTTCAGCCTCTTCTCTACTCTGTCATGCTGTGCAACTGCCTCATCCTTTTTAACAGTCTAGGAGTGAGAGGATGACACTGTATATTCGAATAGGGATGTCTGAGTCTTGAATTTTCTTTGGTCAGTCTTTAAAATGGGTAAACAGGTACCCTGAGACAGCGAGTACAAGCACTTCAATGTTTCCGGTTCAAGCACTGTTGGAACACAAAACGAATTCGCTGATTGACAGTGGTCGAAATCATGAGTGTATTCTGCATTATTTTGGCAACATCTCCAACAGGTAAAATCATCATTAAATAAAGTTTTGTGCAGTTTAGCTGGGGTCCAAAATTAGCTTTTGAATTTTTTTTTGTCAGAATAAAAGGAGATGAAGATGTGCACCAAGACCTTTGTAGGTTAGTATATTAAACCACTGCTTCCTAAACCTTTTAGATTTAAATTAGTCACTAAAGCAGTCTTCCAATCGCATTCTCATCTTTTGCTTTATATTTGGTTGCCACTGAATTCTGACTAACATTCTGACATCAAGACTTCCTTTTTTACATCCGGTTATTTGGCTTTCCTCCGATGACCGAGTACTTACTTGAACTCTCATATACTGGCTCTAATAAACCATCTTTAGTCACTCTCCCGAGCACCACTACACTATTTTAGCTTGCTGTAAGGACTAATGCGCTTTATAGCTCTATAAAGCAAAATGTCTGGTGGAGTATCATGATGCCCATTCTTGGATGAGATAGTCTTTTAAAAATAAATGGTGAAGAAATTCCTTTAGCAAAACACTTAGAATGACATAATGAGGATTATTTGTTCATTACATCATTGAGTGGCAGACAGTAACTAATATTTTATATACTAAAGTACTAAAACTGCACGGGCATAGTTGACAACAGAATGTGTCCCCAGTCTAAGTATTCCAACTAAATAGCTTCCTGTATGTTATAACTCCATTCAACAAACAAATGAAATTAACAATCAATCACATTTTTTGCTTATTTACCATCTGGCTCCTTAAACACCACATCATCCTTTTCTTCCTGACTTGAATTACTGGTTTCGTTGATGTTCTGAATTTCTGTGAAATAATCATCCAAAGAAAGCTCGTCCAAGGAATCTTGGGAACCAGAACGGTCAAGGGGGGGCCTTGCTGTGCTTCTTGGGGAACTTCCATGGTTCATGGCATGTTGTCCAGATCTGCGGCTTCAACAGAAGAAAAGAGCCATTAGCTTTACAGAACAGTGATAAAATAATAAATATATTCTGCTGCTATTTAAAGGCCAATAGAAGCGACTCCGCATTATTAACTCTGCCGAATATATTTCTCCCGATTTATTATTTTCAAAAAGTAAAGCTAGACAAATTTATGATATCCTATTATCTGAACGCACACGGAGAGAACTAGTGTCCAAATCCCTTCCCCAAGCAGACACAATCCTGAAATATAGGTCGATGCTACCATTAACGTCTATAGGCTTGGTGAGAACCATAGAGATCAATAGTTTGAGAAAGACTGCAAAGGTATGCCCAACTACTTACATAGCACATTAAAAACAGCACTTTTATGGGTGAAACAATCAATTTGAAACTGTAAACAGTCCCTCTCTAAATCAATTCTATTTGATGTATAAACAACCACAAGAGAATGCTGCTAGCTCTTCTTGCACAAGGCCAAGAAATCGTGGTCCTATCTAAACTGCACAAGGTCTTGTCTAAAATGCATTAAACACAATGACTGTTCAGTCAGCTCTACTGAAGCATTATAAACACCTAAGAAAATATAAACTAAGCACAAAAACAGCATGAGCAATCATTAAATGGTCACAAATTGTATATATATCTTAATTTGGTACAATTAGAAGACAACAATAAATAGAGATAGTGTAGGTCAATTCAAAAATCTTTATTGAAAGATGGGTGTTGTTTCTAGGAATGAGAGAAAAATGTTGTTTAATAGGGAGGATAGAACCCATCTACAAAAACTGCAAGTAATATCGAATACATTGTAATATTCAGTAACTATTTTGATGAGCCTAAAACTAATTATGGTTGTATGACATTACAATGAATGCCTTTACCACACAATTCAAAGGTTACAGGTACTTTATATTTAGGCTCACATTTCACTCGTACAAAACCAGTGAAATTCAGCAGTTGTAGTTATCTGAGTTAACTATACCCTACACCCCTGTAGTTTACTGCATATGACCTCACATATTACATCACTCATGACATGGTCAGTAACATCACTCATGACCTCACTGATGACATCATCCAAGGATGACTCACACACCCATTAACTCCCCTATACAACCTCACATACACCCACTCCCACACAACCACTCACAAACCCATTCACAGACTCATACAAGTACTCACACACTCACTGATTCATAGAGCCACTCATACATCACTCACTCATACAGCCACTAACATAACCACTAATTCACCAATATAACCACTCATGCACCCACTCACTCAACAATGCAGCTACTCACACATACAGACACTAAAACATCCAATCATACACCCATACAGCTACTCACACACTGAGTCAGTCACCCATACAGCTACTCATACACCTACTCACTCATCCATACAGCCACTCACTGACCCATGCAGTTACTCACTCCTCCACTCACTTACTCATACAGATACTAACACATGTACTCACTCACCTATACAGTCACTGACACAAGCACACACTCACCCCTAAAACCACTTTCACTCACTCACCATACAGTCACTCACACACCCACACACTCATCCATACATCACTTATGCACCCGCTCAGTCACCCATGCAGCCACTCACACACCCCATCGCTCACCTATTCAGCCTCTCACATACCCACTTACTCACCCGTACACCACTGACACAAACACTCACTCACCCACACAGCCACACACACAGCCACTCACTCACGCCTACAACCACTCACACACAGAGCCACTCTGACACCTACTCACAAACGGATACAGTCACACAGCCATTCACAACATATGTGTTACAAATAGTATTACTCTTTAGTAGTACACAAACTATACTTACGTTTTGTAGTATCTTAGTGTATATATCTAACTCAGAAACTTTTAGTAAACACTCACTAGAAGATGTCATCAGTGATGTCATCAATGATGTCACTGACCATGTCATGAGTGATGTAATATGTGAGGTCATAAGCAGTGCATTGTGGGGGGGTAAGTTATAGATAGCTCAAGTATCTATAAATGCTGAAGTTCACTGGTTTTGTACAAGTGAAATATGAGCCTAAATATAATGTCCCTGTAACCTTTGGTTCTTTTCAGTGAATTTCTAAGGTTTTTACATTTTTTTTCTCCAAACTATAAGTCCCTGTAACCTATGTTTTTTTCAGTGAATTTCTAAGGTTTAAAAAAAATTCTATTTCCTACCTGTAACGTTTGAAAATGAGTGTGTGGGTGAGTGCCTCAGTAAATGTGTGACTAAGTGTGTGAGTTTATCAATGGGTGTGTGATTGGATGTGTGTGTCTGAGTGGGTCTGGCACTACCTGCATAAGTGTCTCACTGGATGTGTGGGTGGGTGCATCACTGTCTGAGTGAGTCTCTGACTGTGAGTACATGTGCAGGAGTGTCTGAGTGGGGCAGTGACTGGATGCATGTGTTTTGAGTATATTTGACACTTGAGAAAGACCTATAACATGCCAAGTGAAGCTTTCAGTGAGACAGCACAGTCTGGGTCTGCACTAGTAGCCATCACCCATGTTTGAAGGACTATTTCTGCACATGGTTGAGAAGGTTGTGCCAGTACTTGCCTGCATATCTCAGAGAGTGCAGGAGTACACCTCGATCAGTGCCATGAGATGTTTAAGTAAATGAGCTGGTATGTAACTGCCTGCTATAATATAATGACTACCTTAATGTGTATGTAAGTGGCTGTACAAATACTTCACTGCCTGTGTTAGGCAATAGAGAGCTATGAAGGTGTCACTGCAACTACCTTTGAGTCTGCTGCATGTATAAATAGTTTCTGGTGAGTGAATGAGTCTATTCGTGCTTCTGTAGCGGTCTCAATAGCTGAAACAGAGGCTTTATGTTTTTCTGAACATGTATCTCAGTTGCTTTAGGTATGGCATACTCTGTGTTGTTCTTGACATGGGGCATGCAAGTGCACGAGTAACTTAGAGAACTGAAAAGAACATCTCATCTTTTAAGCACAAACCAGCATGCTTTAGAGCACACCTACATCATTTCTCACATGTGACTTATGCATACTAAAACGTGGATTTAAGACTTGACAAACAGCTTTCACATGGCAAATCAAACTACAAGTGAAGGTACACACATAGGACCTGAACTACCAAGCATCACCCATGCTTGAAAGAGCATTTCTCCATATGAATGAGAAGGTTGTGTCAGTACTTGCCAGCATATCTGAGAAATTGTAGGAGTACACCTGTAGCAGTGCCATGAAACATTTAAGTAAATGTGGCGGTATGTGACTGTCTATTTTAGCATCTCTGACTCTCTAAATATCTGTGTAAGTGGCTATAAACAAACACCTCAGTGCATGTGTTACGGAGAAGCGAGCAATATAGATGTGACTGCAGCTATGTTTGAATCTGCTGCATGTACAAGTAGGTTCTGGGTAAGTGACTAAATGTACATGTGCTTATGTAGCTTTCTGTCAAAGCAGTATAATAGACTGCCAATTCATGTTTGAAAGTGGCAACAGAATTATTGAAAACTTCCTACCTACACAAGACGCTCTTCTTTAACCTGTTAAACGATCTGCGTACCAAGGGGGCCACGTTTGGGATCAGACTGGAGTGTCTATGCAAGAATTGCCAAATTTAAATGATTGGAGCTGGAAGCAGATTGATGGAGTAATGGTACCACATTTGACAACCATTCCGGAGGCATCTAAGGCATGCAAAGAACTTATTTGTTGTGGGTGCACAAAGTTGTGCCAAAATCAATGCAAATGCCCAAAGATGAGCCTCCCGGGCACCTACCTTTACTTTTGCAGTGGAAACTATTAGCAAGATTAAGACAGTATACAAACTTAAATCTTCATTGTTTCATACTGTAGACACATTATCAGTGTTTAATGTAGTCTTGCATTGTTTAATTACAATGGAAATATTATCCATATGTTCATAGTATGTGTTGTAAGGATACAAATGATCAAAATTATAAGTTTACTTACGCTACAGTGGGTGTTACTTATTCCTGGTGTTCCTGTTGGCAGCCATTTTGGGTTTATATTTATGATGTCACAGTATAGATCCAACGTGGGTATGCACATGACATGCACTGACATGAACACATGAACTTTTGTGCCAGATTTGATGCAAATCAGAAGATTTAAAATAATTAGTTTATATTTGTCGGCTATCTAGGATTTCGCTTAGACTATATGCTATCATAGGCAAGATCCACTTGGGGCCTTGGTCTCATATGATTACTAGTACAAAGACAAATGTCTGTATCGACTTTCAGCTTTCTATCACAAAGTGAACGATTTTCAGTCTAACAGCTATACTAAATGAGTTTCATGCAATAGGAATACTGATGTACTAAGTGCTATTCGGAGAGAATCACAATTAGGAGGAAATCGGGATTTCTAACATTTTAACTCCTGGCCCCTAGAGCTTAGCCATTGACGACTTCCATTAACCCACTGATGGTACCTATGCTGACTGAGCATAAATCATTATACAGTAAACTTAATGGTCATATCTCCGATATTATTGTAAAATGTGCATATTGGAGATATCTGGACAACTGCACTTTGGTACCCTTAGAGTTACTGTAAAAAGGAACTACTCTTACCCTGCTACGGATATTGCAAAGCGGGTTGTATTGCATCGCAACACTGCGTAGCTGTTAAGATTCACTGTTTTCTTTAACTGGGCCTTTAACTAGTTGTGCTTTTCCCAGTCATTCAGGTTTTTTGGTTTTTTTTTTTCAATTGACACAATACTATCTGGTGCAACTTACTATCAATACCTTGATCGGTCAGATTAGATTGAACATTATGCCTTCATGGCAGAGATGCATTAACGGTCTCTGTGACAGTACCTGCAGCAGACATAGGGCCTTGTTGTTGCAAAGGCATGAACATTCAAGGCACCATCTACATAAGTGAACATTTCAAATCTTTACAAAAACATATTTGCAAACAACTGTAATTATATGTTGAGGATCTAGGAGGAAAATACTTAGATGAAGAGCCAAGGGCGGCTGGTGTTAAGGGGCATAGAGGGCCCTACTACCAAAAGGGAAGAGGCAATACGAGGAGAAAATGCACCGAACAGATGGAAAGAAATAACCACTGTGGCTCAGTAATAAAGTGAGCCGAATCCATGTCTTTCTCCAGGGTTAGAGGGGAGATGGTTTGGACATGTCCTGCTGCGCATGTGCCAAAAGGGTGAAGTATTCTTCGACCGCAGGCACAAGATCCAGCAGTGACGTCATATCAGAGGGAGTGGTGAATTCCAATGCCTTCTATAAGGTTGCTTTTGGGGCACAAATCCAGTATCCCTGGGAGGAGTTAACAAAACTTCGTTAATTTCAATGGCAGGGGGCGGGGTAGAGCGAAGGGGACAAGGAGGAAGTGTGAGTCATCACAGAGGGGGCGGGCTGTAGGAGGGTGACTGCGTCAGATTTATTTGCAGTACATGTTAGTACTGCATAGTTTCACTTTTAAAAACATTATGAAACAGAGCCTCTCTTTTTTTTCCCCACCGGTGAGTATCCTCAGGATACTAACGAGAAACACCTAATTGCATGAATTGTGTCAGCCTGTATGTCTTAGTAATAATAAAATACGCTGTCAGCTCAGCGTGTTCGAGCGCATTCTGCAGAGATCTGCGAAACATTGTGTTTACCAGTCCTAGCTCCGGTAAGATACTTTAGTGTTTTTAAACCTCCTTTGGCAATTTATTTACAAACTGCTGTCTCTGGCTTCTAACCACTAACATATGGGTCGGTGGATTAATCTACAACAGAGACCTTTGTGGGCCTGCTGCTGAGATCCTTGGGCAGTTTGCTGTCCTTATGGCCGATTACACTATGTGTACTTTGCAGATGAATTCAACGGACTTCAACTAGTGCCTCGTAGTATTTTTATGATGCTGCAAAACTACCGGACTTTGACAGCAGAGAAGTTGCTTCACTACACGGTTGCTACTGCAGGGTGCACTTGCCTCTCCTCAAGTGGCTTAGATTGTGTTCTGATATCTAAATGGGCTACTGCCCCTGCTGCAGACATCTGTGTGCAACCAGCAGACCGGAGGTTCGATTTACCCATCCCACTAAAGCAATCAAAAACATTGCTTTTTACAGTGCTGTGAAGCCCCGTGACTATGGCACTGAGTGCTGTAATAAAACAGACAAAGAATCTGATGCAAATTAGAGTGCTTTGTGGCCTCTTCAAGCGTATGAAGCGCTATATAAATTCTACATGGCAATGCGAGACGTATATACCCTGGTAGTCATATAGTCAGGGCCACTGGAATTATGTGGCAGGAGAGGGCCAAATGATGTGGCAGGGTTGAGCAAATTATGTGGCAAGAAAAAGGCAAATTATGCTTTATAATGCGGCACATCTTGTAAAAGTATTACTTCACTATTTCGTCATTTTTAAATTTGGAAACTGTCTGGGCATAGGTTACCCCTCCTTAGTACCAGTTTAACACTCAAATATAGCAAAAAGCAACAGAAAGGTGGCCAGTCCAGCTGTGCAAAAGGCATTCCACTGCGCGGCAACATGTGTTGCTTCATTTTTAGTAACTTTTGATCCGTTTGAGCTAGAAACAATTTTTTTGTTAAAATCTGCAGATTATGCGGATGATGATGGATTATGCGGCAAATCTATAATTATGTGAAAATCGACAAGGCTGCACAATCGCATGATTACAGTGACCCTGCTTATAGCACACTGTAGGCCACAATGGGATTTTTTTGCCCATTACACAAATGGATGCAGGGCTCAGATTAATTGCGCTACTGACATGCAGGGAAGGTGGCTTTCTCACTGAGAAATGGGCACTGAAATGCCTTTTCTGGTAAGCTAATTGGTTGGAACTATGGTAATATTATTCATTGCTGATCTGGCCATCAGTGTCGGGGATTGTAACATTCCTCTTGTGTTGAGTTCTCATAACTGGAAAGAGAACCCCATATTCCATTTGTTAAATCCAGTTGTGATTGAAAAAGTGCCTCTGTAAATATCCTCTTGCGATGCCTACCAGTACCCACGAAAACCGATTAGTTGTTAGGACAAATAAGAGTGGGGTGGGTTTCTTAGTTGCATAATGTAGATTAGTCATCACATTAGAATCACTCAAAAAATAACTTGCATGAATATCCTGTCAAAATTTGAAATTAAAGAACATGTATTTTCTTCATTACGGGGATAAATGTTTCTAAAAGGTATATACTGCAGAACCAGTTTAGGTTGGTTCTCCTATCAAGCATCCTTGTCCGGCTGCTCTCCAAGCACATCCTTTGTGTAGTGAAGCCCCTCACAGCATGGTAGTTTCTGGCCTGGACACCCACAACAGAGGCACAAAGAGGTGTGAGCAATTCCCTATCATCTGCCCAACTGAAAGTGTGAAAGAAGACAAAAGGCTGGGCCTCCCCTAAAGGGCCCCCTTCACCTTGTACCACAAATTCTACAGTCCCACCCCTCACCCCTACCATCTACTTGTAGGGCAGTAATCAGCAGCCCTTGCTAACAGTCTTCATTGAATTTCAGTATCTGGATCTCCTTCCAGCCACAGGAATGCAGGCAGTAAAGGCACACTGTCTGAGGAAGCTGTCCCAGTCCTACGCCATCTGTCTTGCACCACCATGGTTAACTTGAGGCATCCAAATATATTCTTTTGTGCTTTATAATTAATACTGTGAGCCAAACCTTAGGCTGAACATCAGAAGACATCTGCTCCAGCATTGCAGAATCTCCTTTCAATGTTTGCCTCCACTCATTAGTTTATGCCTCCAACCAGGGGCAGTTCCTCTATTGGGGCATCGGGGCATTGCCCCCTTGTTTATTCCCCCCCTTGGCCCCCGTAGTGCCCCCTTAATAAAATAATTTACAATTTGTGTTTCGGCCTCTGCATTTTTTTCCAGCCGCGGCTGGGCCTGGTTGCAGCAGAAGAGTGAGGTTACACCTCGTAACCTCACTCGGGGTGGGGCTTCACGCTGACGTCAACACAGCACTATAGTGGCCATTGATGGATTGCATGCTCTCACAAGTGTGCATGTCAGGTTGGCCACTGGCTTTTGTTGACCAGCCCGACATGTACACTGGAATCCAGAGGCCTCTCACCCTGCGCAATTAGTGAACCGGGAGGCGGGGTCACAGCCGCAGACCCCAGAGTCCTAATGAGCGCTGGGTTTGCCTGACCAAGCAAATCTTGGCACTGTTCTCAGCTTTTAACAGCAAGAGAGCAGCACCTGGATTGGCTGAGGACAAGCAGTGAGGCCTCTTGTCTGTGGGGTGGGGAGAATCATGCATACATCTGAACAGTGGTCAATCACTGCATGGTTTTATTATGAAACCATTCAGTGATTGGTCATTTCTGTTCCTTGCTCTCCTCCTCCCTCTTCGTGCAGTCCTAGTAGCAGCATTGTGCATGAAGAGTGGAGAGCAGCCTCACAGAGTTCAGCAGAACTAGTGGTGACCTGGGCTGAGGCTAGCAGTCCCCTGACCACACCGAAATGAAAGGCTCTGGCAATTTCAGTCGCCGAGTTGGGGACATGACAGCCAGTCACTAAGGTAATTGTTGGAATAAGCAGAGCTGTGTTCAAAATATGTAAATAGATTTTACATGAGGACCACATAAAAAACTCATCCTAATAGCGTACTGCTCGGCGTAAAGCACTTCAGCGCCGCGCAAGGGGTAGTAAGCGCTTTATAAATACAATTACAATCTCGTTTCTTGCAGAAGGGCCCAAAAGAAGGAAGGAACCATCTGTGGGCAAAGATAAATGTTGGCACACACTGATGATCTGGAGGCCCAGTGACCGGTTTAATCTGCCTGCCACAGTTCCGGTGCAGAGCTTTTCAACTCTCAGCACGCATCAGGTCAGCAACCTCACGCATTTTCTAACTGGTTTTTTTAGATGGGGAAAATTGAGCAACAAATACCAGGTTAGAATATGAAAAGCTGCCTTCAAAATTAAAAATTCCGTAAATCTTTAACACAAGGAAGCATTTCACCTTAATACATTAGATTTTGTGAACTGTATTAAAAGTGAGAGTTTTTAAACATGAACCGAGTAACATTCCTGCACCCGACCCCAGCCCTGATGACAGTGGCCCAGTGCTAAAACTTACACTGGTGGTCGTTAGCTGGGGCCCCCACTTGCACGTATTTTTGGGGACTGGTCCTCAATTTGCTAGTGCCGTGGGCGGCTTTCTCGATCCAGTCCTGTAAAAGTGGAAATGTCCAGTGGCTGCATGTCCTTTCGCCAAGGATGCCAATGCCCTGTGTTGAAGAATCAGTGCCAATGGGCATTAGGCTGCTTCTGAGCTTGGGCAGGATGTGGGTCAAGCGGCACCGGCACAGACAGTACTGTGCAGTAAAAAGACAAGTATTGTTCTTCCTGCCCAAGTAGTCTCCTTTCCTATGCCAACTATCTAACTGGCTGGTTGCACCACAGTACTGTGGTGGGCCCTGAGTTAAGTGCTGCCCAAAGTCTGGAGTTGGTGCAGTGGCACCGTGGACTAACTAGCAGAGTTGACCCCGCTGGTCGATTCCGACCACTTTGAGAGGAGACTGCGCCCCGAGCTGCCCAGCAGCAATAAACGGTTACAATGGCCAACTTACAGAGCCTCAGACTGTCCCTGCCTGAGCACAGGCAGTGCAGCAGACTGCACAGAAGGAGTTCAGCAGGGATCCGTACCGCAAGCAGTCTCAGGATATGCTGAAGCCATCAGGGCCGGACTGGGATCGCAAACCAGCCCTGGCAATTAGGTCCGACTGGCCCCGGGGAGGGGGTGGCGGGAACACCGCTACTGCGTGCGCTTTTGTTATAAGGGCCCGATTTTGCAGCACTGTTGCAAAACTGGCCCCCACTAACAAAAACGTCCCACACCGGTCCAAAACCGGACCCCACCCTTCCGGACCACCGGGGAAACGCTCGGTGCCAGCTACGGCCAGTCCGGCTTTGGAAGTAATCCTCTGTATGGAAAGACTGACCTTGCTCACTCATGCCTCCATTCCTGCTCTGCTTTCGCCAAAACAAACCCCTCATACGGAATAGGAAATGCAGTCTGTCCTCAGGCCCATCACGAGCCTGGGATTGCTGAGTCAAATACTACAATGACGGGATATATGAAACACCCTCCAAATAAGGTAAAAATTGAATGAAGAGATCAACGTGTATGTGGCCTTCTTCTATCTTTCCTAATTTATGCCATCAGACCAAATTACAGAGGTGGGGCAAACTGAGAGTGGTAGTCTCTTGAACCGATGAGATATAGAGGCCTGAGAAAGGAGAGTAAGGAAATAAAGTAGGACCAGATGGGAGAGATGTGAAAGAGAGCAGAGAAGAAGGGATAGCGGACAGCCACCCAACTACAGCAGGAGAGAGAAGGCAGATCAGGTGTGAAGGGGAGAGAGTGAGATTGGGCATTAGGGGAATGAAAGCAGAAATAGGGAGGAGAGAAACAATGCATCTGAGAAGGGGTAGAGAGAAAATCTAGCGGGGAAGATGTAAAACGGAGACAGAGCTGATAAGGACTGCAGTATAGACAGAAAAGAGCAGTGGTAGAGGAAAGAAGGAGCAAAACGTGGATAGAAGGGTTGAAGAGTGGATAGAATGAAGGTGAGGGACAAAACAATAATTGGAAAGAGGTGACAGAGAAGAACAACGGAAAGAGAGAAGGGTTACACAGAAGTAAGGCTGGACAGTGGAGCGAGGACAGAGTAGAGGTGCATGTGTTGCAGCTTTGGCCATTAGGCCTTATCGCTTCCATGAATTAAAATACACTGGTCACAACAGCAGACAACGTCCAGGTGGCTTATGCAGACACAGAAGAATGGCACTTCTATTGCAAATCTTAGCATGCATTGAGGATCACCGTGGAAAATGGTTAGAGTAAATGGTACAAAACATCAAGATACATGGGTAAAAGGGGCCTCTATTACTGGGGTGTGCGCCCAGTATGAGGGAATATGGCTTGTCTCCTTCTGGCCTCTTTCTCTTAAGTTGCCAAAAAGCCGAAACAGACAATAGCCTGTAGAAAACCACTGGTGGCAGAAAGTATCCTACACAAATATAGGTTTTCTACTGAGATCTAAATTGTTCTCAAGGAGGTGCATACTTGTATCTGTATGAAGTTATGTCTAAGTGGAAATACTGCACACTGTGCTTCTGCTCTATGCGTTACCCTGAAATGCTAAGTTTTCCATGACTGACAGTGCGCTGTAAAATACACCATTTAAATCGATTTTGCTTCAAATTTTCTTGTGGGAGGGATATTCCCACACACTGTGATTTCAGTTTGACTCACTCGCACATTTTCATTAGGTGTCTACTTTCTCCCCCCCCCCCCGGCACATTTAAAATCCACCAGCCCCCCTGTGAATAACTAACATTGTCCTGTGTGAATCTTGGATCACCAAACTAAAATTCAAATCAGACCTTTACAGTTAATGAACAACATAATATTTG
This sequence comes from Calotriton arnoldi, assembly GCA_963921515.1. NCBI lineage: Eukaryota > Metazoa > Chordata > Amphibia > Caudata > Salamandridae > Calotriton > Calotriton arnoldi. Next base: position 631,687 of record CAWUFW010008935.1, read on the forward strand.
AACACTAACCAGCATGTTTACATGTTCTCATTAGAACTTGGGCAGTAAAAGGGCAGGGAAAGGTACACAGTGATTATCAGAACTACTAATAAAACTTGGTGGCCTTCACACACAGCTGGTATGCACTGGAAATAGTACAAAGTTCATTCTTGTGAAGTAACTATAAGTAAATATAATTCTTTCTTCTAAACTTAACCTGAAGGATCAGCATTTTCTGCAACTCATTCTGTTACAAAAATTAGCAAACAATAATAGACTATGAAGAAAGCAGAGCACCTAAAAAAATGCATGTCCTGATAAAGGCCTAAGGTATTTCAGTAATGCTCTACATACTATTCATAGTACATGCCATGACATCATGACTTATATCATGTCTTGTAATCCTTAGAGATGTGATTACTGAGGTCAATGGCAGAAACCAAAGACTCCAAGACTGACCTTTGAAGCATTATTTGAAAGCCTGGATAAAAATTAATTTAAAAATATGACAAGCTTAAGAGTCGAAGCTTCACACATTTGTACAAAGTACGTCTGAAGAGAAAACAGTGGCTCACATTTACAAATGTGCTGGGGCTGCTGCACAAGAAGAGGCAAGTGTGTAAAGTTGTAATAAATGTAGGTTTGCCAACATGTGTGTACGTGCTCAAAGAGGGCCAGGTGGATTAAGAATCCATGCATAAAAACAATAAAGTGACTTAACGACAAGCAGCCTAGTGTGGAGCTCTGGTAGTGGCTGCTGGTTGACTCCTGTGTCTGGGGCAGCGAAAAGCAAATGGTTCCAAAAGGGTATTGACATCAGTGGCCCACAGTGGAGGTGGTTACTGGGGGAGATGAACTGCTAGTAAACAGAAGTCAACTCATAGTGTCTGCGTTGGATACAGTAGGCGTCCATCTTAATTTAACAAAAACAGAAAAAGCAAAAAATAAGTGGACTTGGACAAGCAACTGGAAACTAACAACGGTCCATTAACAAAGCTGGGATGGTAGCAATAGACCTTACACCCAATGGACATACAGTAAAAAATGCTAGAGTGTGAAAGCTCTTGCAAACTAAAGGTGTGATGTTAATGGACAGATCCTTAATGAATGTGAATCAATTAATTTGATTTTAACACGCCAACAACAAATAAAAAGAAGACAAAGTGACAAAGCATCCTTGCAACAAGGACAAGGGCACTGGGTTTCCTCACCAGTCCCAAGCCACAGGGAGGTGTGGAATTTCACTACTGAACTACAGATGAACAAAGTTCCACACAAATGGTTCTTCCCCAAAGTACCAGCTTGGGTTTGAGACCTCTTTAAGTAGGCGTGCAACCTTGGGAGGAGGTGCATTTACACAAAGGTTAAGTTTGGGATGCTACTGTCCCCCATGGAGGAAGATGAGGTAAAAGGCTGAGAGAAGTACGAGGCTGATGCTGCCAGAAGACCACAGACTCATGTTTTTTTATTTACTATTTATACAGTTGTTTAAGGTCGTGCTTTCTTGGGCCTCTCTTCCTCGAAAATGGAATTAGCTGTTCCACACCAAAGTAATCGGACCAGAGTTGAAGTAAAGCAGAGCACAGTGGCAGACAGTTTTATCAGTGAATGGGGTGTCCTCATAGTATTTGGTAGACTCTTATTAATGTTTTACTTTTCATTTAATAATATTAATGCTTTTAGCGTTATGGATTTGTTTTATTGTTGGCAAAATGCATGTTCTCTCTTCTATAATGATCCCATATTTATATGAATAGTGTTTTTGTATATTTTGAGGAAACTAATTCACTGATATACTGTGACTCGGGTATTTAGAAAAAGATTGAGGCAACTACTTAGAGAAGATGCAGGGCAAAGATTCGGGTGGGAGAGGAGTTGGCTCAAACGCAGAAAAATGGATGGGCAGACAGAACAGTAAGGAGGCTGAAAGATCAGAAACGGAGTATGATCTAGAATACCCTTAAGAGTTCATGCCACTCAACACACCATCATGTGTACAAAGGGACACGATACAGACTAGGATCAGTTCAGTAAAAGATGGGAGGGTGGGCGAGTAGATATGAAAACCATGATTGCAAGAACAAAGTGAAGAAATTGTTGATCTGTAGAATAAGATTTAGGTAAAGTAAAGAGTGCTCAATCCACTACTATACACTAGAAGTTTGATTTGCTTCATAAGTGAAAGCATTATTTAAAGCGTGTGTGCTTGACTGGAGAATAGGCCCCTAAGACATTGCTATGGACTGATGCTGGGGAGGAAACATGAGGTGAGAGATTAGGTGGTCTGGATTATTGTCATAGGGCACTGATCTTTACAAGGATTCGCAATAGGGAAGATTTTGAAGGGACTATAAAGCATTGCATCATTACTTAAGGGAGGTAAGGATAGGATGGGGAGAGGGCACAGCAATTGATGGGGAAATCACTTAGGGTTAAAAAAAAAAAAAAAGGTTTCTAAGAGGGACTACCAAACATTCATAAATGCAGACATTTTATTACGTCCACTCTGAGCCAGGAAGGTAAACAAGACCGGGAAAGTACAATCATTTATCAGATGAAGTTAAAAATAGCTACCCACTCGATACACCAAGCCACAGCCTGAGTGAACCTTGTTACCATTCATATCAAAGCTCTTATCTCGCCAGTCCATAGCACATCAGATTCGAGAAAATAAAAGCACGTGGCACTCCTTAAAGCGAGCCATCTGTTTTAAAATGAAACTAGCTACCCTGAATAGTTTCTGCCAAAGCCACAACAATTGTAGAGCTGGAGATTTTTTCCAGTTCCTCCATGGACTTTAACATGAAAGAGGTTTGTGGACTTTTGAAGGGTAAGACAGGGGATTTTTGGGACAGTAAGTAAAGTTATGCTCTAGCTATGCACCCCCAAGGAGGCACTAATTGCCACACCCATAATGTGCTTGAGATAGCAGAGTTTAATGGGACATTGAACTCTTTAACAGTGGTAGATAAAACTGGACCTTTGCCTTAAATTATGTCAAATCAATCATAAGAAAAGGTGCTCTTGTTCTGTCCCAATCGCCTGCGTTGAAGGCTGCTGGTCCAGACGGGGTCCCATTGGACATCTTTCTTGCTAACAAACCTTTGTGGGCCCCGGTCTTGACCACATCCTTCAACGCCATAGCTAAAGTTGGTCCCTTGCCATCCTGGAGACAATCTTTGATAATTCCAATTTACAAGAAGGGGATGGCGCTGATCCTGCTAATTACCGCCCAATCTCCCTACTGGACAGCATTGCCAAATTAATGGGCAGACTGTTGCTCAATAGGTTGGAGGATTGGGGAAGGGAGAACAATGTACTTGCGGAAGCTCAATATAGCTTTAGGAAGGGGAGGGGACAATTGACCAATGCCTCAACCTTGCCTTAGTCACAGCCAAATATGTCACTGCAATGAAAGACCAGTTATATATGGCATTTATGGATTTGTCCACGGCCTTTGACTGCGTAAACTGTGGGACATTATGGAGTCTATGGGCATGGATCCTTCTATAACTTTATTTATTAGAGAACTTTATAGTCAAGCAGAGGCAGTAATCCAGTATGGGAAACATGGAGAATGCTTGAAACCTTTTCGGATTGAAAAGGGGGTGAGAGAGGGCTGCGTCCTTGCTCCCTTTCTTTTCTCCTTATATACGAATAAGTTAACCGAGGTGCTGAGTGAAAAATATAAGGATGTCCCAGTGGTAGGCTCATTACCCTTGCCCATCATGCTTTATGCAGATGACACAGTTTTACTGGCCAGAACTCCAATGGCCCTACAGCTTTCTATTGAGTTATACTCGGCCTATATGGCAGAGCTAGGCTTATATGTTAACAAAACTAAGACCTTTGTGATGGCTGTGGGCAGGGATAAGAAAAAATTAATGCGGCTCTGTTAGATTTGGGGGTCTCTAGTTGGCAGAGGTAGGTACCTTTGTCCAAATAGGGACCCTTGAGTCTAGTCAGGGAAAGTAGGTACACTCCCGAAATAACCCCTGCTCACCCTCTTGGTAGCTTGGCACGAGCAGACAGGCTTAGTTCAGAGGCAGTGTGTAAAGCATTTGTGAACACATACAGTAATCAAGTGACAACACTACAAATGGACACCACACAGGTTATATATTTATAAAAATAGGTATACTTTATATAGATTTATCACAAGACCATAAACGACAAAAATAATCCACAATACTGTTAAGAATACTTAGTTCTGATCAAAAAGGCTTCATTCAAGGTTCTGTGCGAGTCGGTAGCCTCCTCCGGCTACGGCGATGTCGAGAACAAACAGAGTCTAACAAATCCAGCTGACCGCGTCGAGACGGGCCAACACAGCATAGACAGACTCGGTCACAGTACCTTTACTTGAAGCGGCAGGCACGGGCGTGCGAGCCGGATGGCTGTTCGTCGCGGTCGCGATGCAAAAATGGAAGCGTTGCAGGACGCGTTGTCCCTCGATGCGGTGCAGGCAGCGGCTCGTTGACGTCGTCGAGACGGAGTCGGTGAGACCAGGGCCGTGCGTTGCAGGGCGAGACGGTGCTTCGATGCGGTGCTGGCAGGTTGCGGTGCGGCGACGGAGCCGGATTCAGGAGCTGGCGTCGATCAGTCCGGACAGCGGTGCGAGTCGGGCGGTGCGTCGCAAAGCGTGCGAGCGGTGCCCAACTCCGGTGCGGTCACAGGACTCGAACTCAGCAGCAGTGACCGTGTCGGTCGGACCAGTTCGATTCGGCGTAGCGAAGCGTTGCAGGACGCGTTGTCCCTCGATGCGGTGCAGGCAGCGGCTCGTTGACGGAGTCGGTGAGACCAGGGCCGTGCGTTGCAGGGCGAGACGGTGCTTCGATGCGGTGCTTACAGGACACCGAGTCGGTCGTGGGAGTCGGTCACAGCTCCCTACCTCTGTAGCCACTGAAACAGAGTTTCCAGCAGCAATTCACAAAGGGGGTGAAGTCCAATGGTCCTGGGACTTCGGTCAGGGGGCAAGCTCTCTTCCAAGCCCTTGGAGATCCTTCACAAGTTGATGAAAGTCACAGCAAAGCAAAAGTTCCTTTCTCCTCTCTTTGGCAGTCAGGCAAACCACTGCAGGCCAATCCCCCAAGCAGCACTTCAGGCTTAGGGATAGTCTCTCCTCAGTTTCTTCTTGGTTCCGCTCCTCAGCAAAGGTTTCTTCTTGTTCCCAAAAGTGATCTGATTTTCCTGGGGTCTGGGTGCCCCTCTTATACCCTGATTCTCTTTGTTCTCTGGAGGCAGAGAGGCCTCTGCCTAGTCCAAAACCAGTTCTGGTCAGTTCTGGAGTACTTTGTTTTTCTGACTCCTTCTTTCCTTTCAGAATGTGGGGCAGAGTGCTCAGCCGCCCGGCAGGAGGTGGAGCCAGCATTGTGGAAGGCAGGCACAGCCCTATTCAGACCCAGGTGCAGCTCCTCCCTCCACTCTGGATGCAGATCTTTCTATTCAGCCCTGCGCTGACTCACCCTGTCTCCTGTAGCCACCCCCAGCCCCTGTCACTCAATCTCCAGACAAGGAATACACAACCTAGCAGAGGCAGGCTTGGATAGTTAGGCAAGAAAATACCCACTTTCTAAAAGTGGTATTTTCGAACACAGAATGTTAAAACCAACTTCACTAAAAGATGTATTTTATCATCCTGAGTTCAGGCATACTAAATTCGTTTTTCTACCATGTTCCCTGGGTCAGTTCTGACTATAAGGTGTAATAGTCAGTCTGCCCATTCTGGCCTATGGGGAGCAGGTAGCCTTGCAATAGTGAAGAACGAAAATGGCTGTAATTCACTATTAGGACATGCCACACACACCAGGGCATGTCCTACCTTATACTTACAATGCACCCTGCCCTAGGGCCTACTTTAGGGGTGACCAACATGCAGTAAAGGGAAGGTTTAGGGACTGGTAAGTGGGTGTACTCACCAAGTCGACATGGCAGCCCGAGGCTGCACACAGGCTCTGCGATGGCAGGCCTGAGACACATTTTACAAGCCGCTTCTGTGGGTGGCACAACCAGTGCTGCAAGCCCACCAGCGGCATTGGATTTACAAGCCCTGGGCACACTGAGTGCGCTGTACTAGGGACTGACAAGTAAACCAATCATCCAATCATGGAGTCACTAATACATGTATCAATTAACGATAGGGAGCACTTGCACTTTGGCACTGATTAGCAGCGGCAAAGTGCCCATGAGCATCTAGTCCAGCAAAAACATATCGGCAACCGTGGAGGCATTACGAAAAAATGGAAGGGAGACCCACGCCAAGGATGCCAGGTCTAACACGTGTCCCCTCCAGCTGAAATGTGGGGAGAACTATCCTACCCCTAGGGAGTTCTCATCGCTAAGGCGGAAAAATCTGGACAGTCCATCAGCATTGGCGTGTTCTGTACCAGGGCGGTGTTCCACCGTAAAGTCCATCCCCTGTAGGGAAATGGACCACCTCAACAGCTTTGGATTCTCACCCCTCATCTGCATCAACCATCTGAGGGGCCTGTGGTCTGTCTGAACCCGGAAGTGAGTCCCAAACAGGTATGGTCTCAGCTTCTTCAGTGCCCAGACCACAGCAAATGCCTCACGCTCGATAGCACTCCATCTCTGTTCCCGGGGAAGTAACCTCCTACTGATGAAGGCTACAGGTTGGTCTAGGCCCTCCTCATTGATCTGTGATAGAACAGCCCCTACACCATGCTCTGAAGCGTCGGTTTGAACAATGAACTCATTGGAGAAGTTGGGTGCCTGGAGCACAGGTGCCGTGCACATGGCAGTCTTCAAGGTGTCAAAAGCTTTTTGACAGGCGTCAGTCCAAATCACTTTCCTGGGCTGCTTCTTGGAAGTCAGCTCGGTCAAGGGGGCAACAATGCTGCCATACCCCTTGACGAATCTCCGGTAATACCCGGTGAGTCCTAGGAAGGCTCTCACCTCTGTCTGGGTCTTGGGGGGCTCCCAAGCCAGAATGGTATCAATTTTCGGTTGGAGGGGCGCCACCTGGCCGCTCCCAACCTGGTGTCCCAAGTACACCACAGAACCCTGCCCAATCTGGCACTTACTCGCCTTGATTGTGAGGCCTGCCCTCCGCAGCGCCATCAACACTTCCCAGAGGTGGCGCAGATGCTCTTCCCAACGGGCACTGAACACTGCGATGTCATCCAGGTAGGCGGCACTGAAATCCTCCAGTCCAACCAACACCTGGTTGACCAACCTCTGAAAGGTGGCAGGGGCATTCTTCATCCCAAAGGGCATCACCCGGAACTGGTAGTGCCCATCTGGTGTGGAGAATGCTGACCTCTCTTTGCCCCATCAGTCAAGGCGATCTGCCAGTATCCAGACGTTAAGTCAAACGTGCTGAGGTACCGCGCAGCCCCTAACCGATCTATGAGCTCATCAGCTCTGGGGATGGGGTGGGCGTCAGTCCTGGTGACGGAATTGAGTCCCCTGTAGTCCACACAGAACCGGAGTTCTGGTGTGGCACCAGGCGCGGCAGCTTTTGGAACCAAGACCACGGGGCTGGCCCAAGGGCTGTTAGAGGACTCAATCACCCCTAGCGCAAACATCTTGGAGACCTCCTCCTTGATGCAGGCTCTGACCCTGTCAGTCACCCTGTAAGCCTTGTGCTTCACAGGAAGACTGTCCCCAGTGTCCACATCATGGACGCACCAATGAGTGACACTGGGAACCAGGGAGAACAGGTCAGGGAACTGTCCCAACAAGTGGCGACAGTCACCCTGCTGCTCAGGTGTCAGGGAGGTAGAGAGGTTTACTCCCTCCACTGATCCATCTTGCTCTCGGGCTGACAGGAGGTCAGGAAGAGGCTCGGTCTCCTCCTCCATTCCATCATCTGTCGCTAAGAGCATGCCCACTTGGGACCTCTCCAAGTGGGGCTTCAGGCGGTTCACATGCAGGACCCGCAAGGGGTTCCTGGGAGACTGCAAGTCCACCAGATAGGTAACTGGACTCTTGCGCTCCACCACCGTAAAAGGGCCGGTCCACCTGTCCTGGAGCGCACAGGGCTCCACAGGGGCCATGACCCACACTTTCTGACCAGGCTGAAGCTCTACCAGAGTGGCATTCTGGTCGTACCACCGCTTCATCTCCTCCTGGCTGGCTTCCAGATTTGCCTCAGCAAGTTCTCTGAAACGCCTAGTCTGGTTCCTGAAGGCCAGCATGTAACTGTATACATCCTGGGGAGGTTTCCTGGGAGATTGCTCCCAGCCTTCCTTGACCAAACTCAGAGGTCCTCGCACCGGGTGTCCATAGAGGAGCTCAAAGGGACTGAACCCTAGAGACTTCTGTGGCACCTCCCGGTATGCAAACAACAGGCATGGTAAGAGGACGTCCCATTTACGCCTCATGGGTTCTTCCAGACCCATAATCATGCCCTTGAGGGTCCGGTTGAATCTCTCAACCAGCCCATTTCCTTGAGGGTGGTAAGGAGTGGTGAACTTGTAAGTTACACCGCACTCCTGCCACAGGGACTTCATGTACTTGGACACGAAGTTGGTACCTCTGTCAGACACCACCTCTTGAGGGAATCCCACACGTGAGAAAATTCCCATCAGTGCCCGTCCCACCACGGGGGCCGTCACTGTCCTCAGAGGGATGGCTTCAGGGTACCGGGTGGCATGGTCCACCAAGACCAGGATAAACCTGTTGCCCATGGCTGTCTTGGGGTCCAGTGGCCCCACAATGTCAATACCCACCCGTTCAAAGGGGGTGCTGACCACAGGGAATGGCTGGAGAGGAGCCTTGTGCTTCCTCCCACTCTTTCCACTTGCCTGGCAAGTCTGGCATGTTCTGCAGTGAGTGGCGGCACTCCTGCGCATCTGGGGCCAATAGAAATGGGTAACAAGCCTGTCAAAGGTCTTGTCCTGCCCCAGATGTCCCGCTAACGGTACATCATGAGCCAACCCCAGTAGGAAGGCTCTGAAGCGCTGGGGTACCACCAGCACACGGGCTGACCCAGGCTCAGCAACCTTAGGCTCTGAATACAGGAGACCATTCTCCCAGTAAACCCAATGTGATCCAGACTGATCACCTGCTGCCTGGTCTGTGGCCTGTTGCCTCAGACCCACGAGAGAAGGGCATCTGTTCTGCTCCTTGCAGAACTCTTCCCTGGAGGGTCCTCCTTCTTGCTGCCAATGGGTCAGCTCAGGTAGGTCCCCCAGTTCAGCTACCTGTTCCCCTGTAGGCTCCAGGGCATCCCCCTCAGGGTCTGCCTCCTCCTGGACCGTGGGAACCTCGGGGGCCGGTTTCCCGCGCCCCCTGCCTCCTCTCTCTCCGGCAGGCACCTGGGCCTCCCTCTCAGGCTCCAGGTCCTCTTGAACACCTTTAGCTGCCATTGACCGGGTGGTCACACATGCCCAATCAGGCAAGCCCAACATTTCTAAATGCGCACTCCGCTCCACCTTAGCCCAAGGTGAGCTCTCCAAATCGTTCCCTAACAAACAGTCAACAGGCATGGCTGGCCTCACAGCTACTTGAAGAGTACCCGAGACCCCCCCCACTCAAAGGGAACCTGAGCCACCTTGCAGTGACTCTCTGTGTTGTCAGCGGCAACAACCGGATAGAATGCATCAGGGATAACCTGCTCTTTAGACACCAGGTGACACTTGACAGCTGTCACACTGGCTCCTGTGTCTCTCAGAGCCTCCACCCTATGGCCATTGATGGTCACCCACTGCCTGTATTTCTTAGTGTTCTCAGGCAGCGGGGTCCTAGGGACCATCTCAGAGTCTCCTAATGAGACAAGGGAAAACACTGTGGGATCCCCCCACCTTGGGCACCCAACTCCTCCCCCAGGGCTACACTAGCCAACTGCCGGGGGACTGCACTGGTGGGTGCTGGTTTTCCATGCAAAGGGCAACGAGGATCGTTTGCCTTGTGGCCAGGGGCGCCACACTTGTAACATACCAGTGGTCCCTGGTGAACAGGGGGCCTGTCAGGGCCACTGGCTTCTTCTCAGGGGAGGCTGGGAACCTTTCCCTTGGTTCCCTTGGGGTCTACTTTGGGGCCCTTTATGGAACTCCTTCTGTTTACCCTTGTCCCCCCACTCTTCTGCTGGGGACCCTGCCCACCCTTGGCGGAGTCTCCCACGTGACCCTTGTGGACCCGGGTACTCACCCAGCGGTCCGCCTCCTCAGCAAGCTGCCTAGGGTTAGTCAGCTTACTATCAATCAGGTGCTGGCGTAGCTCAGGAAAACAATTACCGGACAAGTGCTCCCAGGCAATTAAATCAAAGAGCGCCTGAAAATCAGTCGCTTTGCTACCCTTTACCCAACCATCCAAGGCTCTGCAAAAGAAGGTCACATATTCAACCCAGGTACTGCTTTCAATCTTACTACAGTTCCTGAACCTTTGCCTATAAAGCTCAGGGGTCAAACCATACCTAGTCATTAAGGCATCCTTCATGTGGCTGTACGAATTATAGACTTCAGAGGGCAAATCCAACAAGGTATCCCGCCCTTCACTAAGGAACCGTCCCCACAACCCCGCTCCCCAATCCTTCTCAGGGACCCGGTGGGAAGACATGGCTACCTCATAGGCTTTGAACCACTGCCCTATGTCGTCATTTTTAAAAAACTCCTTCACCACATCTTTGGGAATATACACCCTAGCTTCAACAGGCACAGGCGGTACACTGCCACCAGAGGGAGTAATCTCTAAGCTCTTGGCCTTCAATTCCAACTCCCTCAAAACTTTCTCATGTTCAAACTGCATTTTCTTTTCCTCTAGGGCTAATTTCCTTGTTTGCATTTCGAATTCTAACTGCTTATTCAGCTTGAGTTTGGTCAGCTCCATTTCGTGCATCCTACTCTCTTTCCTGTCCTCCAACTCCTCTGGAGACAGTCCTCTGGCAGAAACACTGCTACCTACTGGGGAAGGTGGTCTTCTAGCCCCTAGACCCAATAGCCCCTCCAGCTGCCCTTCTGCATTCTCAGCCCCCTCCACAGGGGCACTCCTTGATTCGACCCAGGCCCTCAGCGCCTTTTGGAGGTCCTCCTTCCTGGAGATCCCGGTCATGGACACTTTAAACTTTTTGCAGAATTGCTTGAGCTGCTTAAGGGTGTAGCATTCTAGCCTCTCTTCTTCCCAATCACATTCAACAGAGGCTACTGATGCTGGTTTCTCCATAGTGACTGAACTTGGCATTTGCAAAAATAGGAAATCCCAGAAAAAATGCTATTAAAGTATGTGGTTGCGTTTTGGTCTGCACTCACTAAGTAGTGTTCACCAATCACTGTACATGAGTCACAAATGCAAGTCCAGAATCCTCACCGCTGACCACCAATGTTAGATTTGGGGGTCTCTAGTTGGCAGAGGTAGGTACCTTTGTCCAAATAGGGACCCTTGAGTCTAGTCAGGGAAAGTAGGTACACTCCCGAAATAACCCCTGCTCACCCTCTTGGTAGCTTGGCACGAGCAGACAGGCTTAGTTCAGAGGCAGTGTGTAAAGCATTTGTGAACACATACAGTAATCAAGTGACAACACTACAAATGGACACCACACAGGTTATATATTTATAAAAATAGGTATACTTTATATAGATTTATCACAAGACCATAAACGACAAAAATAATCCACAATACTGTTAAGAATACTTAGTTCTGATCAAAAAGGCTTCATTCAAGGTTCTGTGCGAGTCGGTAGCCTCCTCCGGCTACGGCGATGTCGAGAACAAACAGAGTCTAACAAATCCAGCTGACCGCGTCGAGACGGGCCAACACAGCATAGACAGACTCGGTCACAGTACCTTTTACTTGAAGCGGCAGGCACGGGCGTGCGAGCCGGATGGCTGTTCGTCGCGGTCGCGATGCAAAAATGGAAGCGTTGCAGGACGCGTTGTCCCTCGATGCGGTGCAGGCAGCGGCTCGTTGACGTCGTCGAGACGGAGTCGGTGAGACCAGGGCCGTGCGTTGCAGGGCGAGACGGTGCTTCGATGCGGTGCTGGCAGGTTGCGGTGCGGCGACGGAGCCGGATTCAGGAGCTGGCGTCGATCAGTCCGGACAGCGGTGCGAGTCGGGCGGTGCGTCGCAAAGCGTGCGAGCGGTGCCCAACTCCGGTGCGGTCACAGGACTCGAACTCAGCAGCAGTGACCGTGTCGGTCGGACCAGTTCGATTCGGCGTAGCGAAGCGTTGCAGGACGCGTTGTCCCTCGATGCGGTGCAGGCAGCGGCTCGTTGACGGAGTCGGTGAGACCAGGGCCGTGCGTTGCAGGGCGAGACGGTGCTTCGATGCGGTGCTTACAGGACACCGAGTCGGTCGTGGGAGTCGGTCACAGCTCCCTACCTCTGTAGCCACTGAAACAGAGTTTCCAGCAGCAATTCACAAAGGGGGTGAAGTCCAATGGTCCTGGGACTTCGGTCAGGGGGCAAGCTCTCTTCCAAGCCCTTGGAGATCCTTCACAAGTTGATGAAAGTCACAGCAAAGCAAAAGTTCCTTTCTCCTCTCTTTGGCAGTCAGGCAAACCACTGCAGGCCAATCCCCCAAGCAGCACTTCAGGCTTAGGGATAGTCTCTCCTCAGTTTCTTCTTGGTTCCGCTCCTCAGCAAAGGTTTCTTCTTGTTCCCAAAAGTGATCTGATTTTCCTGGGGTCTGGGTGCCCCTCTTATACCCTGATTCTCTTTGTTCTCTGGAGGCAGAGAGGCCTCTGCCTAGTCCAAAACCAGTTCTGGTCAGTTCTGGAGTACTTTGTTTTTCTGACTCCTTCTTTCCTTTCAGAATGTGGGGCAGAGTGCTCAGCCGCCCGGCAGGAGGTGGAGCCAGCATTGTGGAAGGCAGGCACAGCCCTATTCAGACCCAGGTGCAGCTCCTCCCTCCACTCTGGATGCAGATCTTTCTATTCAGCCCTGCGCTGACTCACCCTGTCTCCTGTAGCCACCCCCAGCCCCTGTCACTCAATCTCCAGACAAGGAATACACAACCTAGCAGAGGCAGGCTTGGATAGTTAGGCAAGAAAATACCCACTTTCTAAAAGTGGTATTTTCGAACACAGAATGTTAAAACCAACTTCACTAAAAGATGTATTTTATCATCCTGAGTTCAGGCATACTAAATTCGTTTTTCTACCATGTTCCCTGGGTCAGTTCTGACTATAAGGTGTAATAGTCAGTCTGCCCATTCTGGCCTATGGGGAGCAGGTAGCCTTGCAATAGTGAAGAACGAAAATGGCTGTAATTCACTATTAGGACATGCCACACACACCAGGGCATGTCCTACCTTATACTTACAATGCACCCTGCCCTAGGGCCTACTTTAGGGGTGACCAACATGCAGTAAAGGGAAGGTTTAGGGACTGGTAAGTGGGTGTACTCACCAAGTCGACATGGCAGCCCGAGGCTGCACACAGGCTCTGCGATGGCAGGCCTGAGACACATTTTACAAGCCGCTTCTGTGGGTGGCACAACCAGTGCTGCAAGCCCACCAGCGGCATTGGATTTACAAGCCCTGGGCACACTGAGTGCGCTGTACTAGGGACTGACAAGTAAACCAATCATCCAATCATGGAGTCACTAATACATGTATCAATTAACGATAGGGAGCACTTGCACTTTGGCACTGATTAGCAGCGGCAAAGTGCCCATGAGCATCTAGTCCAGCAAAAACATATCGGCAACCGTGGAGGCATTACGAAAAAATGGAAGGGAGACCCACGCCAAGGATGCCAGGTCTAACAGGCTCCATATAGATGGCAGGAATCTGGAGAGAGTGGAGAATTTTATGTACTTGGGCATCCTTTTTGTTGAAAAACTAATTGGTCTGAAATGGTCAGAAACAGAGTGAATCAGATGTTCAAAAGTATAGATGGCCTCTGGAAGTTTACTATAAACCTAGGGAATAAACCGATCAAAGAAATGTTAGAAATTTACTCTGCAAAAACGTTATCCATAGTGACCTATGGTGCTGCAATCTGGGGCATAGCACAAGTTGACTCCCTTCCAGTTATAGAGGACAAATTCTTAAAAAGATTATTGGCTATTCGTGGTTCGAGCCCAAATACCATAGTCCACAAGGAAGTAGGCTTCCTGTTTATAATTGATATCTTAAAAATGGCTCAGTTGATAGCATGGCTATCGATTTGGAAAAGGGAAACGGTCCAATTAAATCAAATTGTGCTAAAGGATAATCTATCTTTGGACCAAGCTTTCTCGATTACCTGGCTGGCCTATGTGAAACAGTCTTTTAGTGAGCTGGATCGGGAGATATTGTTTGATTCACCGTCCCAGTGCATATTTTTTCCTAAAACCAGATTAAAAGAACTTTTTCTGCCAAATGTACCCAAGATAGATGGCTAAAAATCAAACCAAAATCTCAGTCATTAGCTACAGAGCATCGCCAACTGTGGCAACTGGGCATTTATATATCTTTCATTTGTTACCAATACCAGACACCGCTTTGTACTGGTGAGGTTTAGATTGAATTATATTCCTTTAATGGTTGGTTATCCTGCACAAGCTTATTCGGTAAACCAGTTGTCCTTATGTCCATGTGATGGTCTTTCCAACCAATCTATCTCTCATACTCTATTTTTTTGTTCATTTTATAAGGCTGAGAGGAATAAATTTATCATCCCACTATTGAGAAATCTGAGCTTATGCTGGCACAATCAGGCTCTCGAAGTTTTACGACAACTGGAAACGCCATACATATGCTCTATGATTGCGTCCTTTTTAGTAGCAGTTTTAAAGATTAGAAAGGTGCATAACATAAGGGGCACATTTTAAGAGCTTGTATTTCCTGTGTTTGTAGCCGTCTGTGCATACTAATTTTTATCGGCTGTTTTTATCTTTACTGATATTTTTTTAACTATATATTTTCTGGTGCTATAAATGGCTTTCTAAATCAGTGAGTTATTGTATACAAACTGTTTGGGTGAGAGGATTTTTTTATTGGAGGTATACTATTTATGATTATATGTAGTTTTTATGCATTTATTTAAATGCAAAATAAAGTTATTGATGATGATGAGGTGCTCCTTCAAAGCAGTCTTGTTGCTATCACAGCCAATCATAGATTTAAATAATAATTTGGCCTCACTACCATAACTTTTATAGGAGTTCTCATAAAACATAAATCGACTAGACTCCATTTTGTGCACCAATGGCGTGACAGAATCCACCATTGCATGGCAAATTAAATAACTAATTCCATCTCAGATCACTTATCGAAGTTTATGACTAGGCATTTTGGGCATACAGCATGCAATGGGGCAGTGAAAGTTCCAAAATAATTTATTTTAGTGAACATAAAACATTAAGCAAGGTGACAACTCACTTCAACAAGAAAAAAGTCTTGATCATGGCCGTGATCAAGCTTATAAGGAACTTATTGCATAAAATAAGGACAGGCTTGGTTGGTTGAGCCTGATGGCGTGCATCATTCGCACCTGCTAAGTGCTGCAGAAAGAACCCTGCCATTCGCATTTGCGTTTGAAGCAATTTGAGCATAGTAGAAATAGGAGAGAACAAATGGGCGGGGAATGAGCGACACCTTAGAGACTCTGCAATTGAGACATATTTCTCCAAGATGCTGAAAATGGCTGTCTAAAATCATCAGTAGGTATGCATTTTGGGAACCTGCCTGGAAACGCATGGAAAGCTGAAGAGGCGACACATACGATGTGTTTTATTTATTACTTTTATTTTTTACTTATTTTTCTTTACTTATTACAAATAGTAGCGTAGAAGACCTTAAGATACTCCAATACCCCTGATCTTTCACTATGTCAATCAAAAAAAAGAGACCATGACTTAGTCAGTGCACACATGCATTTGATTTATTATAGCACCGAACATTGTTAAAATAAGTTATTAGCCAGTATAAACAAAGAAAAACACCAGATGAAAAAGAAACGCCTAGTATCTCAAACCGGAAATGGGATTGTATTAGAAGTACGGATGCTGTTTGAGGTGGTTTGTTTTCAGAGGCGTCAAGTTCCCCAGAGGGTGTCATCCAAGATAAAAAAATAAAATAAAAAAAAGGTGATGTATGGGTATTTGAAGCCACAAGGAAGGAAACCTAAATCCACACAGTGCATCCTGAGTAGTAGTCAGGCTGCTTGGACAACAACACGATTTGGCTAATAATAGGAGTGCAGAACTCCTAATCCTGTCTGGGAAGCATGTGAAGCACCCGTCATTGTTGGCTACTGTGGAGCATGACTGCAGCCCTAAAACAGGTGGCATACAATGCTAGATACATCTAGAAAAAACTGAAACATCTAGAACTCAAGTACAAACACCTGGGGTCCAGTAGTAGCAGTTTGTATTTTTGTGCATTCTTAATAACGTGCAGAAAGTAAATTCACTTTCAAATTTACATGTATACACTAACACAATGCTATTGCAGTTTAAATGACTGCTATGAAGTATTACAGTGTATTTTCCTGGCCTATGTTAACTAGGCCTCAGCCAGGCCTCAACACCATCTTGTTCAAAATGAATGTCTCCTTCTGCATGTTCACCGTTCATTATTTGTGCAGCATGAAGTCAAGCAGAGTCATCATGTATGTTTATTTCCACTGACTGTGTTCTTGCTTTTCTCAAGGAAAACTTTCCAATATGGACACAGTAATGTTGCACTTTTCAAGGCCTTTCCGCTGCTCACTATACTGCATTCATTCACAGTAGTTTGCTGTTGTTCTTGTAACTAGCTCGTACTGCTGTTTCCGGATGACATTAGCATAGAGAGGGCAGAATTAATATTCATGCAGTGAGTGGGATAGTGCTTAGACGGTAGGGCAATATGACATTTTGTAGAACTGTTCTGATTTGCCAAAGGTATCATCCTTTTGCTCACACCATGATGATTTTGTAGAAATTAATGATTTACTATGCAAGAAAAATGTATATAAACCCCAGATTTTGGGAGGTGAACAAGAAGACTTTCCTGAGACTTTAGATAATACTAGTGATGCTGTCTGTTTTCTTATTGATATTGCTGCTCACTTGGGACTTCGAATTTTTCTGATTTGCACATATTTCTGTAGTGTTCTATTTACTGAGAGCCTTCATGACATTGATTCTTTATGCATCAGTACCTTATAGTGTCTGTATCACACCTTTTGAATTTTTGTAATAAATCTTTAAAATATATATTGCTGGCCTAGAACTCAATTACTGAGTATGTCCTTACTTAATTCACTGTACATTTGATATGCTGAAAGGTGCCTTATCTTAGGGAGATGTTACCTCATGAAATTGAGGTTTAATATTGTCTCCAATTCATTCTTGGGCGTGTTGTTGAGGTAATATTTTGGGGTGTTAGTTTAGGGGTTCCCGTGTCCGCACAAACAAAAGATAACAAGGGGAAAGCATGCTTTGGAAGAACAGATTAACTAAAAAATATGTACAGATTACTGTCATGTACTCCAAGCAGAAGATAAAGTAACTGAATGATCTGATCATTGGAAAACTTGGCTTACTAAAATTCTCCAACAAGATGTTAGAGAAACATAAAAACTGCATAACTCCAAATAAATCTGATGGTCCCGCAACACATTTCTAAACAATAATGCTCCAGAACCAGATGTAATCAGGGCCTTTTCACCTAAAACATTCTAAAAAGCACCCACTAAACCACATAGGGAGGTTGCAAGCGGTTTCTAACAAGCTTGAAAAATAACATTGGTCATGGGGAAGGCAAACATCTGCCTACTTAAACAAAGTTAAGGTTGCTTGGAATATGTGGGGCATTGGATAGCAGGCACTTGTAGATCAGAAGATCATAGCTAATACCATTGACTGCATGCTCCCCAAAATAAATCTGTGTGGCAAGGCAGGCTTCATACGAAACAGACAGATATTTAATAACATTCCAAGGTTAGAAAACATAGTAGGAAAAAAGTGTTATTGCACAATTCTGAGTGCTGCCTATTTCCTTCTATAGGTACACAATGATACAGATACAAGAAAATATCCACTTTCATTTGGAAAAATATGTCCCTGGTCCATGCTCCTCAGCAAGGTTCACTGCAGATCTAAATGAAAAGGGAGTTATCACTACTGGCTTTTGAATAATAGTTTTGAGATTGACAGAATCATACCAGAAGCCTCACAAACTGGGCCATCTCATTTAATCGTGTAAGGTCACTACACACTATCTCTGCTTCATTAGGCTTTTTCTGAGGTGGCACAATACACCATTTGGGGACCATAGAACTTAATGCTGCAAATTTCTGAACATGGGTTATACACAGTTAACCCATGTTCAGAAATTCATACCATTAGATACTTTATATATACATTATAACATTGCATATGAATTGCAACTGGGGCATCAAAGAAACCATGTAATATTTCCAAAAAGTATTTAAAGATAAGTAGACAAGTAATTAAGTCTCCATGAACTACAAAGCATTTGACATGGATCCAAACATAAAAAATGAAAGGTGGAGAGATTTTTGAAGGACGACAAACGCACCAAAAAACAGCATTCTAAGCAAAGAATGTTCACACGTGTTATCTATGTTGGCACCTCAAGCTGGACACTTTTTCCAATATCTATCAGGGATGGCTCCTCCGTTATGGTGGAAAAGCGTCGCACCCCCCTGCTGAAAGGCAGCAGAGATAAGGACATAAATGAAATGATGATAAAACATTTTTATTATCATTTTATTTTTCGTACTGCAGGCTGGAACTGCGAGCTGAGGTAGGGGCGTGGACACCTACACTGATGCTGCAGTTGCAGTACCAGGGAGGAGGGGGGAGGGGTGGGCACTGCCAAGTGCACATGACGGTTTGGCTGGCCCTCTGGCCACTTGTCCTCTCTCCACCTGGCTGCGTTGTACAGCTGGGTGGAGAAACCAACACAGGCTCCCAGTCTATGTCTGAGCGCCAACCTGAGGCACCAATCCCAGCGCTGCTCGCATGCTGGGAATAGTATTCCTAGCATGTGAGCAGCACTGGGTTGGGAGCTGGGAGCCTGCGCAGTGTGCAGCAGTTCCTGGACGTCCGGGCGGCGAGGATTCAGAGGAAGTCAGAGGCCATTGGAGCAGGTAAGTGAATTTTCCTTTCTTTCTTTCTAATTCTTTTATTTGAATTTTTTTTAGGTTGTGTTCCCCCCTCTCCCCACCACACCAATTCGCAATAAGAGTGGCCGCTCCTGATATCTGTGCAAAAATGTGAACCTTTCCTTTCCTACAGGCAGAGGAGTCTGCCTAAACCGTCAGGTTTGACTATGCACCTTTTCACACAGGTGTTTTCTCTTTATATTCTTTCTTATAAAGTTCATTCTTGTGAAGTAACTATAAGTAAATATAATTCTTTCTTCTAAACTTAACCTGAAGGATCAGCATTTTCTGCAACTCATTCTGTTACAAAAATTAGCAAACAATAATAGACTATGAAGAAAGCAGAGCACCTAAAAAAATGCATGTCCTGATAAAGGCCTAAGGTATTTCAGTAATGCTCTACATACTATTCATAATACATGCCATGACATCATGACTTATATCATGTCTTGTAATCCTTAGAGATGTGATTACTGAGGTCAATGGCAGAAACCAAAGACTCCAAGACAGACCTTTGAAGCATTATTTGAAAGCCTGGATAAAAATTAATTTAAAAATATGACAAGCTTAAGAGTCGAAGCTTCACACATTTGTACAAAGTACGTCTGAAGAGAAAACAGTTGCTCACATTTACAAATGTGCTGGGGCTGCTGCACAAGAAGAGGCAAGTGTGTAAAGTTGTAATAAATGTAGGTTTGCCAACATGTGTGTACATGCTCAAAGAGGGCCAGGTGGATTAAGAATCCATGCATAAAAACAATAAAATGACTTAACGACAAGCAGCCTAGTGTGGAGCTCTGGTAGTGGCTGCTGGTTGACTCCTGTGTCTGGGGCAGCGAAAAGCAAATGGTTCCAAAGGGTATTGACATCAGTGGCCCACAGTGGAGGTGGTTACTGGGGGAGATGAACTGCTAGTAAACAGAAGTCAACTCATAGTGTCTGCGTTGGATACAGTAGGCGTCCATCTTAATTTAACAAAAACAGAAAAAGCAAAAAATAAGTGGACTTGGACAAGCAACTGGAAACTAACAACGGTCCATTAACAAAGCTGGGATGGTAGCAATAGACCTTACACCCAATGGACACACAGTAAAAAATGCTAGAGTGTGAAAGCTCTTGCAAACTAAAGGTGTGATGTTAATGGACAGATCCTTAATGAATGTGAATCAATTAATTTGATTTTAACACGCCAACAACAAATAAAAAGAAGACAAAGTGACAAAGCATCCTTGCAACAAGGACAAGGGCACTGGGTTTCCTCACCAGTCCCAAGCCACAGGGAGGTGTGGAATTTCACTACTGAACTACAGATAAACAAAGTTCCACACAAATGGTTCTTCCCCAAAGTACCAGCTTGGGTTTGAGACCTCTTTAAGTAGGCGTGCAACCTTGGGAGGAGGTGCATTTACACAAAGGTTAAGTTTGGGATGCTACTGTCCCCCATGGAGGAAGATGAGGTAAAAGGCTGAGAGAAGTACGAGGCTGATGCTGCCAGAAGACCACAGACTCATGTTTTTTTATTTACTATTTATACAGTTGTTTAAGGTCGTGCTTTCTTGGGCCTCTCTTCCTCGAAAATGGAATTAGCTGTTCCACACCAAAGTAATCGGACCAGAGTTGAAGTAAAGCAGAGCACAGTGGCAGACAGTTTTATCAGTGAATGGGGTGTCCTCATAGTATTTGGTAGACTCTTATTAATGTTTTACTTTTCATTTAATAATATTAATGCTTTTAGCGTTATGGATTTGTTTTATTGTTGGCAAAATGCATGTTCTCTCTTCTATAATGATCCCATATTTATATGAATAGTGTTTTTGTATATTTTGAGGAAACTAATTCACTGATATACTGTGACTCGGGAATTTAGAAAAAGATTGAGGCAACTACTTAGAGAAGATGCAGGGCAAAGATTCGGGTGGGAGAGGAGTTGGCTCAAACGCAGAAAAATGGATGGGCAGACAGAACAGTAAGGAGGCTGAAAGATCAGAAACGGAGTATGATCTAGAATACCCTTAAGAGTTCATGCCACTCAACACACCATCATGTGTACAAAGGGACACGATACAGACTAGGATCAGTTCAGTAAAAGATGGGAGGGTGGGCGAGTAGATATGAAAACCATGATTGCAAGAACAAAGTGAAGAAATTGTTGATCTGTAGAATAAGATTTAGGTAAAGTAAAGAGTGCTCAATCCACTACTATACACTAGAAGTTTGATTTGCTTCATAAGTGAAAGCATTATTTAAAGCGTGTGTGCTTGACTGGAGAATAGGCCCCTAAGACATTGCTATGGACTGATGCTGGGGAGGAAACATGAGGTGAGAGATTAGGTGGTCTGGATTATTGTCATAGGGCACTGATCTTTACAAGGATTCGCAATAGGGAAGATTTTGAAGGGACTATAAAGCATTGCATCATTACTTAAGGGAGGTAAGGATAGGATGGGGAGAGGGCACAGCAATTGATGGGGAAGTCACTTAGGGTTAAAAAAAAAAAAAAAAGGTTTCTAAGAGGGACTACCAAACATTCATAAATGCAGACATTTTATTACGTCCACTCTGAGCCAGGAAGGTAAACAAGACCGGGAAAGTACAATCATTTATCAGATGAAGTTAAAAATAGCTACCCACTCGATACACCAAGCCACAGCCTGAGTGAACCTTGTTACCATTCATATCAAAGCTCTTATCTCGCCAGTCCATAGCACATCAGATTCGAGAAAATAAAAGCACGTGGCACTCCTTAAAGCGAGCCATCTGTTTTAAAATGAAACTAGCTACCCTGAATAGTTTCTGCCAAAGCCACAACAATTGTAGAGCTGGAGATTTTTTCCAGTTCCTCCATGGACTTTAACATGAAAGAGGTTTGTGGACTTTTGAAGGGTAAGACAGGGGATTTTTGGGACAGTAAGTAAAGTTATGCTCTAGCTATGCACCCCCAAGGAGGCACTAATTGCCACACCCATAATGTGCTTGAGATAGCAGAGTTTAATGGGACATTGAACTCTTTAACAGTGGTAGATAAAACTGGACCTTTGCCTTAAATTATGTCAAATCAATCATAAGAAAAGGTGCTCTTGTTCTGTCCCAATCGCCTACGTTGAAGGCTGCTGGTCCAGACGGGGTCCCATTGGACATCTTTCTTGCTAACAAACCTTTGTGGGCCCCGGTCTTGACCACATCCTTCAACGCCATAGCTAAAGTTGGTCCCTTGCCATCCTGGAGACAATCTTTGATAATTCCAATTTACAAGAAGGGGGATGGCGCTGATCCTGCTAATTACCGCCCAATCTCCCTACTGGACAGCATTGCCAAATTAATGGGCAGACTGTTGCTCAATAGGTTGGAGGATTGGGGAAGGGAGAACAATGTACTTGCGGAAGCTCAATATAGCTTTAGGAAGGGGAGGGGACAATTGACCAATGCCTCAACCTTGCCTTAGTCACAGCCAAATATGTCACTGCAATGAAAGACCAGTTATATATGGCATTTATGGATTTGTCCGCGGCCTTTGACTGCGTAAACTGTGGGACATTATGGAGTCTATGGGCATGGATCCTTCTATAACTTTATTTATTAGAGAACTTTATAGTCAAGCAGAGGCAGTAATCCAGTATGGGAAACATGGAGAATGCTTGAAACCTTTTCGGATTGAAAAGGGGGTGAGAGAGGGCTGCGTCCTTGCTCCCTTTCTTTTCTCCTTATATACGAATAAGTTAACCGAGGTGCTGAGTGAAAAATATAAGGATGTCCCAGTGGTAGGCTCACTACCCTTGCCCATCATGCTTTATGCAGATGACACAGTTTTACTGGCCAGAACTCCAATGGCCCTACAGCTTTCTATTGAGTTATACTCGGCCTATATGGCAGAGCTAGGCTTATATGTTAACAAAACTAAGACCTTTGTGATGGCTGTGGGCAGGGATAAGAAAAAATTAATGCGGCTCCATATAGATGGCAGGAATCTGGAGAGAGTGGAGAATTTTATGTACTTGGGCATCCTTTTTGTTGAAAAACTAATTGGTCTGAAATGGTCAGAAACAGAGTGAATCAGATGTTCAAAAGTATAGATGGCCTCTGGAAGTTTACTATAAACCTAGGGAATAAACCGATCAAAGAAATGTTAGAAATTTACTCTGCAAAAACGTTATTCATAGTGACCTATGGTGCTGCAATCTGGGGCATAGCACAAGTTGACTCCCTTCCAGTTATAGAGGACAAATTCTTAAAAAGATTATTGGCTATTCGTGGTTCGAGCCCAAATACCATAGTCCACAAGGAAGTAGGCTTCCTGTTTATAATTGATATCTTAAAAATGGCTCAGTTGATAGCATGGCTATCGATTTGGAAAAAGGAAACGGTCCAATTAAATCAAATTGTGCTAAAGGATAATCTATCTTTGGACCAAGCTTTCTCGATTACCTGGCTGGCCTATGTGAAACAGTCTTTTAGTGAGCTGGATCGGGAGATATTGTTTGATTCACCGTCCCAGTGCATATTTTTTCCTAAAACCAGATTAAAAGAACTTTTTCTGCCAAATGTACCCAAGATAGATGGCTAAAAAATCAAACCAAAATCTCAGTCATTAGCTACAGAGCATCGCCAACTGTGGCAACTGGGCATTTATATATCTTTCATTTGTTACCAATACCAGACACCGCTTTGTACTGGTGAGGTTTAGATTGAATTATATTCCTTTAATGGTTGGTTATCCTGCACAAGCTTATTCGGTAAACCAGTTGTCCTTATGTCCATGTGATGGTCTTTCCAACCAATCTATCTCTCATACTCTATTTTTTTGTTCATTTTATAAGGCTGAGAGGAATAAATTTATCATCCCACTATTGAGAAATCTGAGCTTATGCTGGCACAATCAGGCTCTCGAAGTTTTACGACAACTGGAAACGCCATACATATGCTCTATGATTGCGTCCTTTTTAGTAGCTGTTTTAAAGATTAGAAAGGTGCATAACATAAGGGGCACATTTTAAGAGCTTGTATTTCCTGTGTTTGTAGCCGTCTGTGCATACTAATTTTTATCGGCTGTTTTTATCTTTACTGATATTTTTTTAACTATATATTTTCTGGTGCTATAAATGGCTTTCTAAATCAGTGAGTTATTGTATACAAACTGTTTGGGTGAGAGGATTTTTTTTATTGGAGGTATACTATTTATGATTATATGTAGTTTTTATGCATTTATTTAAATGCAAAATAAAGTTATTGATGATGATGAGGTGCTCCTTCAAAGCAGTCTTGTTGCTATCACAGCCAATCATAGATTTAAATAATAATTTGGCCTCACTACCATAACTTTTATAGGAGTTCTCATAAAACATAAATCGACTAGACTCCATTTTGTGCACCAATGGCGTGACAGAATCCACCATTGCATGGCAAATTAAATAACTAATTCCATCTCAGATCACTTATCGAAGTTTATGACTAGGCATTCTGGGCATACAGCATGCAATGGGGCAGTGAAAGTTCCAAAATAATTTATTTTAGTGAACATAAAACATTAAGCAAGGTGACAACTCACTTCAACAAGTAAAAAGTCTTGATCATGGCCGTGATCAAGCTTATAAGGAACTTATTGCATAAAATAAGGACAGGCTTGGTTGGTTGAGCCTGATGGCGTGCATCATTCGCACCTGCTAAGTGCTGCAGAAAGAACCCTGCCATTCGCATTTGCGTTTGAAGCAATTTGAGCATAGTAGAAATAGGAGAGAACAAATGGGCGGGGAATGAGCGACACCTTAGAGACTCTGCAATTGAGACATATTTCTCCAAGATGCTGAAAATGGCTGTCTAAAATCATCAGTAGGTATGCATTTTGGGAACCTGCCTGGAAACGCATGGAAAGCTGAAGAGGCGACACATACGATGTGTTTTATTTATTACTTTTATTTTTTACTTATTTTTCTTTACTTATTACAAATAGTAGCGTAGAAGACCTTAAGATACTCCAATACCCCTGATCTTTCACTATGTCAATCAAAAAAAGAGACCATGACTTAGTCAGTGCACACATGCATTTGATTTATTATAGCACCGAACATTGTTAAAATAAGTTATTAGCCAGTATAAACAAAGAAAAACACCAGATGAAAAAGAAACGCCTAGTATCTCAAACCGGAAATGGGATTGTATTAGAAGTACGGATGCTGTTTGAGGTGGTTTGTTTTCAGAGGCGTCAAGTTCCCCAGAGGGTGTCATCCAAGATAAAAAAATAAAATAAAAAAAAGGTGATGTATGGGTATTTGAAGCCACAAGGAAGGAAACCTAAATCCACACAGTGCATCCTGAGTAGTAGTCAGGCTGCTTGGACAACAACACGATTTGGCTAATAATAGGAGTGCAGAACTCCTAATCCTGTCTGGGAAGCATGTGAAGCACCCGTCATTGTTGGCTACTGTGGAGCATGACTGCAGCCCTAAAACAGGTGGCATACAATGCTAGATACATCTAGAAAAAACTGAAACATCTAGAACTCAAGTACAAACACCTGGGGTCCAGTAGTAGCAGTTTGTATTTTTGTGCATTCTTAATAACGTGCAGAAAGTAAATTCACTTTCAAATTTACATGTATACACTAACACAATGCTATTGCAGTTTAAATGACTGCTATGAAGTATTACAGTGTATTTTCCTGGCCTATGTTAACTAGGCCTCAGCCAGGCCTCAACACCATCTTGTTCAAAATGAATGTCTCCTTCTGCATGTTCACCGTTCATTATTTGTGCAGCATGAAGTCAAGCAGAGTCATCATGTATGTTTATTTCCACTGACTGTGTTCTTGCTTTTCTCAAGGAAAACTTTCCAATATGGACACAGTAATGTTGCACTTTTCAAGGCCTTTCCGCTGCTCACTATACTGCATTCATTCACAGTAGTTTGCTGTTGTTCTTGTAACTAGCTCGTACTGCTGTTTCCGGATGACATTAGCATAGAGAGGGCAGAATTAATATTCATGCAGTGAGTGGGATAGTGCTTAGACGGTAGGGCAATATGACATTTTGTAGAACTGTTCTGATTTGCCAAAGGTATCATCCTTTTGCTCACACCATGATGATTTTGTAGAAATTAATGATTTACTATGCAAGAAAAATGTATATAAACCCCAGATTTTGGGAGGTGAACAAGAAGACTTTCCTGAGACTTTAGATAATACTAGTGATGCTGTCTGTTTTCTTATTGATATTGCTGCTCACTTGGGACTTCGAATTTTTCTGATTTGCACATATTTCTGTAGTGTTCTATTTACTGAGAGCCTTCATGACATTGATTCTTTATGCATCAGTACCTTATAGTGTCTGTATCACACCTTTTGAATTTTTGTAATAAATCTTTAAAATATATATTGCTGGCCTAGAACTCAATTACTGAGTATGTCCTTACTTAATTCACTGTACATTTGATATGCTGAAAGGTGCCTTATCTTAGGGAGATGTTACCTCATGAAATTGAGGTTTAATATTGTCTCCAATTCATTCTTGGGCGTGTTGTTGAGGTAATATTTTGGGGTGTTAGTTTAGGGGTTCCCCGTGTCCGCACAAACAAAAGATAACAAGGGGAAAGCATGCTTTGGAAGAACAGATTAACTAAAAAATATGTACAGATTACTGTCATGTACTCCAAGCAGAAGATAAAGTAACTGAATGATCTGATCATTGGAAAACTTGGCTTACTAAAATTCTCCAACAAGATGTTAGAGAAACATAAAAACTGCATAACTCCAAATAAATCTGATGGTCCCGCAACACATTTCTAAACAATAATGCTCCAGAACCAGATGTAATCAGGGCCTTTTCACCTAAAACATTCTAAAAAGCACCCACTAAACTACATAGGGAGGTTGCAAGCGGTTTCTAACAAGCTTGAAAAATAACATTGGTCATGGGGAAGGCAAACATCTGCCTACTTAAACAAAGTTAAGGTTGCTTGGAATATGTGGGGCATTGGATAGCAGGCACTTGTAGATCAGAAGATCATAGCTAATACCATTGACTGCATGCTCCCCAAAATAAATCTGTGTGGCAAGGCAGGCTTCATACGAAACAGACAGATATTTAATAACATTCCAAGGTTAGAAAACATAGTAGGAAAAAAGTGTTATTGCACAATTCTGAGTGCTGCCTATTTCCTTCTATAGGTACACAATGATACAGATACAAGAAAATATCCACTTTCATTTGGAAAAATATGTCCCTGGTCCATGCTCCTCAGCAAGGTTCACTGCAGATCTAAATGAAAAGGGAGTTATCACTACTGGCTTTTGAATAATAGTTTTGAGATTGACAGAATCATACCAGAAGCCTCACAAACTGGGCCATCTCATTTAATCGTGTAAGGTCACTACACACTATCTCTGCTTCATTAGGCTTTTTCTGAGGTGGCACAATACACCATTTGGGGACCATAGAACTTAATGCTGCAAATTTCTGAACATGGGTTATACACAGTTAACCCATGTTCAGAAATTCATACCATTAGATACTTTATATATACATTATAACATTGCATATGAATTGCAACTGGGGCATCAAAGAAACCATGTAATATTTCCAAAAGTATTTAAAGATAAGTAGACAAGTAATTAAGTCTCCATGAACTACAAAGCATTTGACATGGATCCAAACATAAAAAATGAAAGGTGGAGAGATTTTTGAAGGACGACAAACGCACCAAAAAACAGCATTCTAAGCAAAGAATGTTCACACGTGTTATCTATGTTGGCACCTCAAGCTGGACACTTTTTCCAATATCTATCAGGGATGGCTCCTCCGTTATGGTGGAAAAGCGTCGCACCCCCCTGCTGAAAGGCAGCAGAGATAAGGACATAAATGAAATGATGATAAAACATTTTTATTAACATTTTATTTTTCGTTCTGCAGGCTGGAACTGCGAGCTGAGGTAGGGGCGTGGACACCTACACTGATGCTGCAGTTGCAGTACCAGGGAGGAGGGGGGAGGGGTGGGCACTGCCAAGTGCACATGACGGTTTGGCTGGCCCTCTGGCCACTTGTCCTCTCTCCACCTGGCTGCGTTGTACAGCTGGGTGGAGAAACCAACACAGGCTCCCAGTCTATGTCTGAGCGCCAACCTGAGGCACCAATCCCAGCGCTGCTCGCATGCTGGGAATAGTATTCCTAGCATGTGAGCAGCACTGGGTTGGGAGCTGGGAGCCTGCGCAGTGTGCAGCAGTTCCTGGACGTCCGGGCGGCGAGGATTCAGAGGAAGTCAGAGGCCATCGGAGCAGGTAAGTGAATTTTCCTTTCTTTCTTTCTAATTCTTTTATTTGAATTTTTTTTAGGTTGTGTTCCCCCTCTCCCCACCACACCAATTCGCAATAAGAGTGGCCGCTCCTGATATCTGTGCAAAAATGTGAACCTTTCCTTTCCTACAGGCAGAGGAGTCTGCCTAAACCGTCAGGTTTGACTATGCACCTTTTCACACAGGTGTTTTCTCTTTATATTCTTTCTTATAAAGTTCATTCTTGTGAAGTAACTATAAGTAAATATAATTCTTTCTTCTAAACTTAACCTGAAGGATCAGCATTTTCTGCAACTCATTCTGTTACAAAAATTAGCAAACAATAATAGACTATGAAGAAAGCAGAGCACCTAAAAAAATGCATGTCCTGATAAAGGCCTAAGGTATTTCAGTAATGCTCTACATACTATTCATAATACATGCCATGACATCATGACTTATATCATGTCTTGTAATCCTTAGAGATGTGATTACTGAGGTCAATGGCAGAAACCAAAGACTCCAAGACTGACCTTTGAAGCATTATTTGAAAGCCTGGATAAAAATTAATTTAAAAATATGACAAGCTTAAGAGTCGAAGCTTCACACATTTGTACAAAGTACGTCTGAAGAGAAAACAGTTGCTCACATTTACAAATGTGCTGGGGCTGCTGCACAAGAAGAGGCAAGTGTGTAAAGTTGTAATAAATGTAGGTTTGCCAACATGTGTGTACATGCTCAAAGAGGGCCAGGTGGATTAAGAATCCATGCATAAAAACAATAAAATGACTTAACGACAAGCAGCCTAGTGTGGAGCTCTGGTAGTGGCTGCTGGTTAACTCCTGTGTCTGGGGCAGCGAAAAGCAAATGGTTCCAAAAGGGTATTGACATCAGTGGCCCACAGTGGAGGTGGTTACTGGGGGAGATGAACTGCTAGTAAACAGAAGTCAACTCATAGTGTCTGCGTTGGATACAGTAGGCGTCCATCTTAATTTAACAAAAACAGAAAAAGCAAAAAATAAGTGGACTTGGACAAGCAACTGGAAACTAACAACAGTCCATTAACAAAGCTGGGATGGTAGCAATAGACCTTACACCCAATGGACACACAGTAAAAAATGCTAGAGTGTGAAAGCTCTTGCAAACTAAAGGTGTGATGTTAATGGACAGATCCTTAATGAATGTGAATCAATTAATTTGATTTTAACACGCCAACAACAAATAAAAAGAAGACAAAGTGACAAAGCATCCTTGCAACAAGGACAAGGGCACTGGGTTTCCTCACCAGTCCCAAGCCACAGGGAGGTGTGGAATTTCACTACTGAACTACAGATAAACAAAGTTCCACACAAATGGTTCTTCCCCAAAGTACCAGCTTGGGTTTGAGACCTCTTTAAGTAGGCGTGCAACCTTGGGAGGAGGTGCATTTACACAAAGGTTAAGTTTGGGATGCTACTGTCCCCATGGAGGAAGATGAGGTAAAAGGCTGAGAGAAGTACGAGGCTGATGCTGCCAGAAGACCACAGACTCATGTTTTTTTATTTACTATTTATACAGTTGTTTAAGGTCGTGCTTTCTTGGGCCTCTCTTCCTCGAAAATGGAATTAGCTGTTCCACACCAAAGTAATCGGACCAGAGTTGAAGTAAAGCAGAGCACAGTGGCAGACAGTTTTATCAGTGAATGGGGTGTCCTCATAGTATTTGGTAGACTCTTATTAATGTTTTACTTTTCATTTAATAATATTAATGCTTTTAGCGTTATGGATTTGTTTTATTGTTGGCAAAATGCATGTTCTCTCTTCTATAATGATCCCATATTTATATGAATAGTGTTTTTGTATATTTTGAGGAAACTAATTCACTGATATACTGTGACTCGGGAATTTAGAAAAGATTGAGGCAACTACTTAGAGAAGATGCAGGGCAAAGATTCGGGTGGGAGAGGAGTTGGCTCAAACGCAGAAAAATGGATGGGCAGACAGAACAGTAAGGAGGCTGAAAGATCAGAAACGGAGTATGATCTAGAATACCCTTAAGAGTTCATGCCACTCAACACACCATCATGTGTACAAAGGGACACGATACAGACTAGGATCAGTTCAGTAAAAGATGGGAGGGTGGGCGAGTAGATATGAAAACCATGATTGCAAGAACAAAGTGAAGAAATTGTTGATCTGTAGAATAAGATTTAGGTAAAGTAAAGAGTGCTCAATCCACTACTATACACTAGAAGTTTGATTTGCTTCATAAGTGAAAGCATTATTTAAAGCGTGTGTGCTTGACTGGAGAATAGGCCCCTAAGACATTGCTATGGACTGATGCTGGGGAGGAAACATGAGGTGAGAGATTAGGTGGTCTGGATTATTGTCATAGGGCACTGATCTTTACAAGGATTCGCAATAGGGAAGATTTTGAAGGGACTATAAAGCATTACATCATTACTTAAGGGAGGTAAGGATAGGATGGGGAGAGGGCACAGCAATTGATGGGGAAGTCACTTAGGGTTAAAAAAAAAAAAAAAAGGTTTCTAAGAGGGACTACCAAACATTCATAAATGCAGACATTTTATTACGTCCACTCTGAGCCAGGAAGGTAAACAAGACCGGGAAAGTACAATCATTTATCAGATGAAGTTAAAAATAGCTACCCACTCGATACACCAAGCCACAGCCTGAGTGAACCTTGTTACCATTCATATCAAAGCTCTTATCTCGCCAGTCCATAGCACATCAGATTCGAGAAAATAAAAGCACGTGGCACTCCTTAAAGCGAGCCATCTGTTTTAAAATGAAACTAGCTACCCTGAATAGTTTCTGCCAAAGCCACAACAATTGTAGAGCTGGAGATTTTTTCCAGTTCCTCCATGGACTTTAACATGAAAGAGGTTTGTGGACTTTTGAAGGGTAAGACAGGGGATTTTGGGACAGTAAGTAAAGTTATGCTCTAGCTATGCACCCCCAAGGAGGCACTAATTGCCACACCCATAATGTGCTTGAGATAGCAGAGTTTAATGGGACATTGAACTCTTTAACAGTGGTAGATAAAACTGGACCTTTGCCTTAAATTATGTCAAATCAATCATAAGAAAAGGTGCTCTTGTTCTGTCCCAATCGCCTACGTTGAAGGCTGCTGGTCCAGACGGGGTCCCATTGGACATCTTTCTTGCTAACAAACCTTTGTGGGCCCCGGTCTTGACCACATCCTTCAACGCCATAGCTAAAGTTGGTCCCTTGCCATCCTGGAGACAATCTTTGATAATTCCAATTTACAAGAAGGGGGATGGCGCTGATCCTGCTAATTACCGCCCAATCTCCCTACTGGACAGCATTGCCAAATTAATGGGCAGACTGTTGCTCAATAGGTTGGAGGATTGGGGAAGGGAGAACAATGTACTTGCGGAAGCTCAATATAGCTTTAGGAAGGGGAGGGGGACAATTGACCAATGCCTCAACCTTGCCTTAGTCACAGCCAAATATGTCACTGCAATGAAAGACCAGTTATATATGGCATTTATGGATTTGTCCGCGGCCTTTGACTGCGTAAACTGTGGGACATTATGGAGTCTATGGGCATGGATCCTTCTATAACTTTATTTATTAGAGAACTTTATAGTCAAGCAGAGGCAGTAATCCAGTATGGGAAACATGGAGAATGCTTGAAACCTTTTCGGATTGAAAAGGGGGTGAGAGAGGGCTGCGTCCTTGCTCCCTTTCTTTTCTCCTTATATACGAATAAGTTAACCGAGGTGCTGAGTGAAAAATATAAGGATGTCCCAGTGGTAGGCTCACTACCCTTGCCCATCATGCTTTATGCAGATGACACAGTTTTACTGGCCAGAACTCCAATGGCCCTACAGCTTTCTATTGAGTTATACTCGGCCTATATGGCAGAGCTAGGCTTATATGTTAACAAAACTAAGACCTTTGTGATGGCTGTGGGCAGGGATAAGAAAAATTAATGCGGCTCCATATAGATGGCAGGAATCTGGAGAGAGTGGAGAATTTTATGTACTTGGGCATCCTTTTGTTGAAAAACTAATTGGTCTGAAATGGTCAGAAACAGAGTGAATCAGATGTTCAAAAGTATAGATGGCCTCTGGAAGTTTACTATAAACCTAGGGAATAAACCGATCAAAGAAATGTTAGAAATTTACTCTGCAAAAACATTATCCATAGTGACCTATGGTGCTCCAATCTGGGGCATAGCACAAGTTGACTCCCTTCCAGTTATAGAGGACAAATTCTTAAAAAGATTATTGGCTATTCGTGGTTCGAGCCCAAATACCATAGTCCACAAGGAAGTAGGCTTCCTGTTTATAATTGATATCTTAAAAATGGCTCAGTTGATAGCATGGCTATCGATTTGGAAAAGGGAAACGGTCCAATTAAATCAAATTGTGCTAAAGGATAATCTATCTTTGGACCAAGCTTTCTCGATTACCTGGCTGGCCTATGTGAAACAGTCTTTTAGTGAGCTGGATCGGGAGATATTGTTTGATTCACCGTCCCAGTGCATATTTTTTCCTAAAACCAGATTAAAAGAACTTTTTCTGCCAAATGTACCCAAGATAGATGGCTAAAAAATCAAACCAAAATCTCAGTCATTAGCTACAGAGCATCGCCAACTGTGGCAACTGGGCATTTATATATCTTTCATTTGTTACCAATACCAGACACCGCTTTGTTCTGGTGAGGTTTAGATTGAATTATATTCCTTTAATGGTTGGTTATCCTGCACAAGCTTATTCGGTAAACCAGTTGTCCTTATGTCCATGTGATGGTCTTTCCAACCAATCTATCTCTCATACTCTATTTTTTTGTTCATTTTATAAGGCTGAGAGGAATAAATTTATCATCCCACTATTGAGAAATCTGAGCTTATGCTGGCACAATCAGGCTCTCGAAGTTTTACGACAACTGGAAACGCCATACATATGCTCTATGATTGCGTCCTTTTTAGTAGCTGTTTTAAAGATTAGAAAGGTGCATAACATAAGGGGCACATTTTAAGAGCTTGTATTTCCTGTGTTTGTAGCCGTCTGTGCATACTAATTTTTATCGGCTGTTTTTATCTTTACTGATATTTTTTTAACTATATATTTTCTGGTGCTATAAATGGCTTTCTAAATCAGTGAGTTATTGTATACAAACTGTTTGGGTGAGAGGATTTTTTTTATTGGAGGTATACTATTTATGATTATATGTAGTTTTTATGCATTTATTTAAATGCAAAATAAAGTTATTGATGATGATGAGGTGCTCCTTCAAAGCAGTCTTGTTGCTATCACAGCCAATCATAGATTTAAATAATAATTTGGCCTCACTACCATAACTTTTATAGGAGTTCTCATAAAACATAAATCGACTAGACTCCATTTTGTGCACCAATGGCGTGACAGAATCCACCATTGCATGGCAAATTAAATAACTAATTCCATCTCAGATCACTTATCGAAGTTTATGACTAGGCATTCTGGGCATACAGCATGCAATGGGGCAGTGAAAGTTCCAAAATAATTTATTTTAGTGAACATAAAACATTAAGCAAGGTGACAACTCACTTCAACAAGTAAAAAGTCTTGATCATGGCCGTGATCAAGCTTATAAGGAACTTATTGCATAAAATAAGGACAGGCTTGGTTGGTTGAGCCTGATGGCGTGCATCATTCGCACCTGCTAAGTGCTGCAGAAAGAACCCTGCCATTCGCATTTGCGTTTGAAGCAATTTGAGCATAGTAGAAATAGGAGAGAACAAATGGGCGGGGAATGAGCGACACCTTAGAGACTCTGCAATTGAGACATATTTCTCCAAGATGCTGAAAATGGCTGTCTAAAATCATCAGTAGGTATGCATTTTGGGAACCTGCCTGGAAACGCATGGAAAGCTGAAGAGGCGACACATACGATGTGTTTTATTTATTACTTTTATTTTTTACTTATTTTTCTTTACTTATTACAAATAGTAGCGTAGAAGACCTTAAGATACTCCAATACCCCTGATCTTTCACTATGTCAATCAAAAAAAGAGACCATGACTTAGTCAGTGCACACATGCATTTGATTTATTATAGCACCGAACATTGTTAAAATAAGTTATTAGCCAGTATAAACAAAGAAAAACACCAGATGAAAAAGAAACGCCTAGTATCTCAAACCGGAAATGGGATTGTATTAGAAGTACGGATGCTGTTTGAGGTGGTTTGTTTTCAGAGGCGTCAAGTTCCCCAGAGGGTGTCATCCAAGATAAAAAAATAAAATAAAAAAAAGGTGATGTATGGGTATTTGAAGCCACAAGGAAGGAAACCTAAATCCACACAGTGCATCCTGAGTAGTAGTCAGGCTGCTTGGACAACAACACGATTTGGCTAATAATAGGAGTGCAGAACTCCTAATCCTGTCTGGGAAGCATGTGAAGCACCCGTCATTGTTGGCTACTGTGGAGCATGACTGCAGCCCTAAAACAGGTGGCATACAATGCTAGATACATCTAGAAAAAACTGAAACATCTAGAACTCAAGTACAAACACCTGGGGTCCAGTAGTAGCAGTTTGTATTTTTGTGCATTCTTAATAACGTGCAGAAAGTAAATTCACTTTCAAATTTACATGTATACACTAACACAATGCTATTGCAGTTTAAATGACTGCTATGAAGTATTACAGTGTATTTTCCTGGCCTATGTTAACTAGGCCTCAGCCAGGCCTCAACACCATCTTGTTCAAAATGAATGTCTCCTTCTGCATGTTCACCGTTCATTATTTGTGCAGCATGAAGTCAAGCAGAGTCATCATGTATGTTTATTTCCACTGACTGTGTTCTTGCTTTTCTCAAGGAAAACTTTCCAATATGGACACAGTAATGTTGCACTTTTCAAGGCCTTTCCGCTGCTCACTATACTGCATTCATTCACAGTAGTTTGCTGTTGTTCTTGTAACTAGCTCGTACTGCTGTTTCCGGATGACATTAGCATAGAGAGGGCAGAATTAATATTCATGCAGTGAGTGGGATAGTGCTTAGACGGTAGGGCAATATGACATTTTGTAGAACTGTTCTGATTTGCCAAAGGTATCATCCTTTTGCTCACACCATGATGATTTTGTAGAAATTAATGATTTACTATGCAAGAAAAATGTATATAAACCCCAGATTTTGGGAGGTGAACAAGAAGACTTTCCTGAGACTTTAGATAATACTAGTGATGCTGTCTGTTTTCTTATTGATATTGCTGCTCACTTGGGACTTCGAATTTTTCTGATTTGCACATATTTCTGTAGTGTTCTATTTACTGAGAGCCTTCATGACATTGATTCTTTATGCATCAGTACCTTATAGTGTCTGTATCACACCTTTTGAATTTTTGTAATAAATCTTTAAAATATATATTGCTGGCCTAGAACTCAATTACTGAGTATGTCCTTACTTAATTCACTGTACATTTGATATGCTGAAAGGTGCCTTATCTTAGGGAGATGTTACCTCATGAAATTGAGGTTTAATATTGTCTCCAATTCATTCTTGGGCGTGTTGTTGAGGTAATATTTTGGGGTGTATAGTTTAGGGGTTCCCCGTGTCCGCACAAACAAAAGATAACAAGGGGAAAGCATGCTTTGGAAGAACAGATTAACTAAAAAATATGTACAGATTACTGTCATGTACTCCAAGCAGAAGATAAAGTAACTGAATGATCTGATCATTGGAAAACTTGGCTTACTAAAATTCTCCAACAAGATGTTAGAGAAACATAAAAACTGCATAACTCCAAATAAATCTGATGGTCCCACAACACATTTCTAAACAATAATGCTCCAGAACCAGATGTAATCAGGGCCTTTTCACCTAAAACATTCTAAAAAGCACCCACTAAACCACATAGGGAGGTTGCAAGCGGTTTCTAACAAGCTTGAAAAATAACATTGGTCATGGGGAAGGCAAACATCTGCCTACTTAAACAAAGTTAAGGTTGCTTGGAATATGTGGGGCATTGGATAGCAGGCACTTGTAGATCAGAAGATCATAGCTAATACCATTGACTGCATGCTCCCCAAAATAAATCTGTGTGGCAAGGCAGGCTTCATACGAAACAGACAGATATTTAATAACATTCCAAGGTTAGAAAACATAGTAGGAAAAAAGTGTTATTGCACAATTCTGAGTGCTGCCTATTTCCTTCTATAGGTACACAATGATACAGATACAAGAAAATATCCACTTTCATTTGGAAAAATATGTCCCTGGTCCATGCTCCTCAGCAAGGTTCACTGCAGATCTAAATGAAAAGGGAGTTATCACTACTGGCTTTTGAATAATAGTTTTGAGATTGACAGAATCATACCAGAAGCCTCACAAACTGGGCCATCTCATTTAATCGTGTAAGGTCACTACACACTATCTCTGCTTCATTAGGCTTTTTCTGAGGTGGCACAATACACCATTTGGGGACCATAGAACTTAATGCTGCAAATTTCTGAACATGGGTTATACACAGTTAACCCATGTTCAGAAATTCATACCATTAGATACTTTATATATACATTATAACATTGCATATGAATTGCAACTGGGGCATCAAAGAAACCATGTAATATTTCCAAAAAGTATTTAAAGATAAGTAGACAAGTAATTAAGTCTCCATGAACTACAAAGCATTTGACATGGATCCAAACATAAAAAATGAAAGGTGGAGAGATTTTTGAAGGACGACAAACGCACCCAAAAACAGCATTCTAAGCAAAGAATGTTCACACGTGTTATCTATGTTGGCACCTCAAGCTGGACACTTTTTCCAATATCTATCAGGGATGGCTCCTCCGTTATGGTGGAAAAGCGTCGCACCCCCCTGCTGAAAGGCAGCAGAGATAAGGACATAAATGAAATGATGATAAAACATTTTTATTATCATTTTATTTTTCGTTCTGCAGGCTAGAACTGCGAGCTGAGGTAGGGGCGTGGACACCTACACTGATGCTGCAGTTGCAGTACCAGGGAAGAGGGGGGAGAGGTGGGCACTGCCAAGTGCACATGGCGGTTTGGCTGGCCCTCTGGCCACTTGTCCTCTCTCCACCTGGCTGCGTTGTACAGCTGGGTGGAGAAACCAACACAGGCTCCCAGTCTATGTCTGAGCGCCAACCTGAGGCACCAATCCCAGCGCTGCTCGCATGCTGGGAATAGGATTCCTAGCATGTGAGCAGCACTGGGTTGGGAGCTGGGAGCCTGCGCAGTGTGCAGCAGTTCCTGGACGTCCGGGCGGCGAGGATTCAGAGGAAGTCAGAGGCCATTGGAGCAGGTAAGTGAATTTTCCTTTCTTTCTTTCTAATTCTTTTATTTTAATTTTTTTTAGGTTGTGTCCCCCCCTCTCCCCACCACACCAATTCGCAATAAGAGTGGCCGCTCCTGATATCTGTGCAAAAATGTGAACCTTTCCTTTCCTACAGGCAGAGGAGTCTGCCTAAACCGTCAGGTTTTACTAGGCACCTTTTCACACAGGTGTTTTCTCTTTATATTCTTTTGCACTGCTGATGTAGGCAAGGATAACCTGCAGTAGATTTTTGACACCATGAAAAAATAAATAAAAGAAAAAAAGTTTTTCGTACCTGGAAATGAGCATCTGCCTGATTATCAATGATTTGCCATCATTGCCCCTGCACGATGCCCCTTAATGACTGCTTTACCAATGAATCTGACATTTTGCTAACGTTTTGTAAAGTTTGGGGATTTTGTGTATACAGATGAATAACATATCTAGCACCTAATTTATATTCCAACAAACAAGCTCAGTTTAGTGAAAGGCTAGAAATACGAAATAAGCAGCCTTCTCAATGCTCATCTCGAATCTGCTCCAGAAGTGAACACACCACAGTAACATTAAAGAAAGCAAAATAGCCCAACAGAAACATGAGGGCACAATACCCCAAATCAGTCAAAACCGAATGCAACACAACTACACCATAACTTCACACCACAAAAAACACAGCCCACCATCACTAAAATAAATGGCACATAAATATTACTGTCTTCTACTACTACTTACACAAATGTGCATTCATGGTAACAGGGGAAAAAAGTGTTTGACCTAAGCATTACCAATGCCTACCACCAAGGACATGTAATAATGCCAGTCAAAAATGTTTTTTGATCCAAACCCAAGTCTTAAATTAGTACTTCCAAAGCTCACTTTATAAGATAAGGCTCAAAATGTTGACCCTCGCATGCAATTCTTCGACTGCAAGTACACTTGGGTATCAATTAAAGGGGTCTACCATGACTGAAGAATATGTCAAGATACACCATTAGCGATGTCAGTCACTTGCCTACGAGGCATTACAAAACCTTTGACTTGCTAAATACTACGGAAGCACCTCTCCGAGCTTCAGAAGGGGCCTCTTCTCTATTTGCCAATATTGCAGCTGGATTGTGCACAGGTTTACTTTGGGGCATGAGAAGGGGGTGACTAGTGTATTACGGGCTTGCAACTGCAGCGTATGGGTGACTTCTTCCAGGATGGAGTATTGAGCAGCTGGGCACAGGCGCGTGTGCAGAGTGATTCCCATAACGTGCTGGCTAGGTTTCCGTATTTCAGAGCGTGCCACACGTTGCATGACCTATTAGGGGAGGGGTCAAAGGAGCCTCTTGAGAAAGGGCGTAGCGAAGCCCCCGCTCTGCCAGCTTAAGCAGGGGTGCCAGGTGTGAGAAGTTGGCCTGGCATATGCTGTCCACTAATTATAGTGGGCATCTTGCACCAGTCCAAACAACCCCTTATTGGAGATAGGTTAAAGACAACCTTATTGAAAGCTATCCTAGTGGTAGCTATGGAGAGCAGCCATCAGGCTAAGTCTTGAAGGAATGTAAAGCAGCTTGTTTTACCGGTCTATAATCTCTTGAGTGATCAAATGAAAGAGCACCACACCAGGTATATATTCAAAATATATGTATTTATTGCTAAACACACCCCTCTAGTCTCTTTATGAGGCTAGAGTTCGAAGTACATAAGTTAGAAGTTATTTAAACACAGTAATAGCACAAATACACGTTTGGGCCCTAGGGGCGTACCAAACCATATACCAATAAAGTGGTATGCGAACCACGACTGAACTAGACACTAGGCCTAGAGCCTCTAGAAGTGCTTGGACCACAAGGAACCACCCAAGGCAGTGACCCAGGGGACCCACGGGAGACGCGTGCAGTGTAAATACACAACTGCGATACGCCGTTGACTTCTATGGAGAAAGTCGTGATCGGGAATTTAGAGAAAAGGGACACTTAAAAGAGGACTTGGACCAAACCCTTTGAGATCTAGGACTTTGAAGAGTCTCTACCCACGGGAGCACCGGAGTACTCGTGTTACCTCACCCAGGGAAGCCGGGTGCATAGGTGTCTTTCGGGGTCGGGTTTCGTCGTCGATTTGAATGGCGATCTGCTGCAAAGTGCTGCTGGCGACCAAGTGAAAAGTGTCCGGGTGGATCCAAGAGTGGATCGGAGTTCTGAAGAACCTGAAAGCAGAGGGGACAGAGTCTGGGTCACTAGCCAGTGACCAGGAAGGCGATGGACAGATACCTACCGATGTTGAGTGCTTCAGGTGCATTGACGGTCGTCTTGACTCTTCAGCCACGAGGTCCAGGAGGCGTTGTCGGCAACCAGGAGCAGGATTCGGGCTGGTACACGATGTCTGTCGAGTGCTGAGGTGTCGGCGACCGGATTGGACCCAACAAGCCTTGGCAACGGCAAGTCTCGATGCAGAGGAAGATTGTCGATAGTGCAGACCAGCAAGGTCTGGGGAACTTACCCAGCAAGGGTAAGTGAGGGCAGGCCTGGAGCAACCAGGATGCCAAGTTAGGAAAAGATTGGCCTTCGTTAAGGGCTACTAGCCAACGGGCTAGCGACCGCGAAGGAGCCTCGTGACGCCGCACGTGGATCTGGCTCACAGGACACTCGTGGAGTGGGGGCCAGTGATCTTCGGTGCAGTTGGTGCGGGAGGCTAGGGCTACTCGGAGCCCAAAGCACGACTTCTTGGGAGACCCAGAAGAGGATGCACTTGCAAATGTGCTCGGTGTCCAGGGGTCAAGGTCTCAAGTCACGCACGATAGCCACGGGCCTCAGCTTTGCTGGGCACTCAGGGTAGCCTCGGGGAAGTCTGAGAATCCACCTCTGGTGATGCGATGACTTTGGCGTCCGACGGAGCTTCAGAAATGCGAACCGGACAGATGCTTCTTTGTTGCCTGCCAAGCAGGGAGTCACTCCTTGACCCCAAGGGAGATTCTTCTGTCCTCTAATCGTGAGTAGAGCGTCGAAGGTCCAGGATTCAGTTTCAGAGTTTCGTCCAGGGATAATCTAAAGTCCTAAGGACTGGGTTCCTATCTTTATACTAAAGATAGGGGTTGGACTACTCTGTGGCCCCACCTATGGGTGGGTCAGGGCAGAGGGGTGGCTACACCCCTTTCCCTTTGTCCAGTTCGCGCCAAAGCAGGGGCTGGAAGCCCCTGATCCGGTTTGAACTGGGGTATGCACAGGGACACCTAATGTGCCCCCAGTGCAGGACTTCAAAGCACCAGAAAGTGCTCCCGCCCAGCCCCAATACACATTATCCTGTCTGGGGAGGTGGTCACACCTCCCTGGGACAGGAAACCTATTGTCCAGGCCTCCCCTGCCGGAGTTTCGTCCAGCAGCAGGAGGCCAGACTCGTGTCTGTGGCAGCAGCATCCATTTTGTGATGCCAGGGCTTTAGAAAGAAGTTACCTGTCAGGCCAGGGTTAACATGTCTCTCCCTCTAGAAGGGTGGAATGCTACCCCCGCCGCCAGAATTGGCGGGGGGGGTAGTATTCCAAGATGTTTGACACCAAACACGACATGTTTAGGTGCAGCCATTCCAAAGTTAGCATTTAACGCGAGGTTATAATTCGCTTAAGAGTATATGGTCAGGCTGCACTACAAACAGCATCAGAGAAGGGTCTCCGAACGCTGCAGAGGGGCCCTGCTCATGCAGGGGCACCCTCTCACATAGGAACCACGCACTCTGCCTTCAGGATTGATGAGGCCTGCCATAGGAGTGACTTATAGGTTTATATGTGTGTATGTATTTAGTGATATAGGTAACCTATATCACAGTAAGGAGTGCATGCACCACCTTACCCAGGCTGCAGTAGCAGACCTGTGGTGTCAGTTTGGATGGCCTTCCAGGGGTGGCATAATACATGCTGCAGCCCCTGGTAGGCCTCTGAGGTACCTATGCCCTTGGTACATAGTATACCATATACTAGGGACTTATAAGGGCACTCCAGATTCCAATCAGTGATGTGCCTAAGGCACATGGAAACCATTTTACAGAGAAAGCAGATAGACTGGGGCCCTGAATAGCAGGATCCCAGTCCAACTAAGTCATAAACCAGCAAAACACCATAAAAAAGTGGGGGCAACCATATAGTCAGATTCCACCTTCCTACACCAGGGACACATGAAATTGTTTTATGGCCCCTCTTAACTTTAATTTCTGGCTTGCAGGTCATTGCAAGGCAGAAGGAAAGAACTATAAATTACAGTGGTACAACTGTGGGTTGCCTAAGGGGTGGAAGAGTTAAAATAGCTTAAAATGGTAACAGAATGGAAGAGAAGTTTTTTGGAATATAACATAAAAAATAAGTTAGAGGCAAATACAATGAAATAGCTTGAAGAAAGGAAAGAACAATGCAAATAAAAGAAGAAAAATTAAAAGTAAGTAAGATGGAACTTGGGCACAAAAGAAGAATGGAAAGAAGGAGAGAGAGTAGAAAATAATTGGAGGGGGAAGAAAAGAATGAAACTTGGAAAAGGGGGTGGCGGGAAGAAAAAGAAATAAAAATGAGAAGGAAGAAAGAAAGCAAAGCTGAAAATAGAATAAAATATTGGAAAGAAGACATGAGAGATGGATGGAAGGGAATATAATAAAGAATTAACAAATGGAAGGAATTCAAGAAGAAAGAGGAATGAGAGAAGGGACAACAAAAGTACAGGAGATGATAAAACAAGAATGTGAGAATGGGACTAAGGAAGGGAAAGATGGAAAGCAGGATGAAACATTAACCATGAATATAGAAAAGGACAGAGAGCTCAAAAGACACCTGAAAGAAGAATGGGCAGAACAAAACAAAAATGGAAAAACAGAATGAAAGGAAAAAGAAAAGGGAGGAAATAAATAAATAGAAAATAGGAAAGAGAGATGGAGCAAAAAAAGGAAAGAATACATCAGAGAAAGAAAGAAAAGGAAGAAAATAAAGAAGTCATTGTTGGTAAATGTGCAGTTTTTGGCCGCATTCCTTTCAAATCATGCTGTAAAATGCATCATTCTGAAACTTTTTCCTGTGGGCAACAATGCCTACCAGCTCCTTAATAGAAGGGGTTGGGATTGCTGACTTTGCTAGGACATTTCATTCCATGTGGTTCAAAGTGGGGGGTAATTTATTTTCTTGGCTACTCCCTTGCTCTAGAGCTGCCGACTCTGCCTTATCTCCTGCAGACTTTAACTCCTCAGCACCTTGTCTCGAAATTGTAGGCTAGCTCGCAAGACGCGAGGTAGCCGGGAGTCACCAAGGCTCGGTTGGAATGAGAAGAAGAGCTGGCGGTAGTTATCAGTGACCAGCAATGGACTTACTGCTGTTCACTAGTCAAGAAAATATCCCTGAACAGTCATCAGCTGTTACAGTTTAAATATATCAACAGAGTGTATTACATGCCTATTCCGCTATGGGC
Organism: Calotriton arnoldi; assembly: GCA_963921515.1. NCBI lineage: Eukaryota > Metazoa > Chordata > Amphibia > Caudata > Salamandridae > Calotriton > Calotriton arnoldi. Next base: position 674,636 of record CAWUFW010008935.1, read on the forward strand.
TATGAGATAACTCGAGATGCACTACATGTGGTGAGGCGGACGCAGGCTTTGTACATGTGGTGTGGTTCTGTCTTGGTATACAGCACTTTTGAGATGCAATATTAGAGATACTGCACGAGATAACGGGGAAACATTGAGATGGCTTCCCTTTTAGAACTACTGGGCTATGACACGGATCTCCAGAAAGTCTGGTAGACTTTTGGTGGCATTAGGGCTGCTGCTGGTGAAGCGTAAAATAGCAATACCTTGGGCGAAAAGACCGCTCCCAAGGGTACAGGAATGGCCCGCCGATATGTCATATTGTAACACCCTGTCCGATGCATACCATGATCTCATGCCAATTCAAAGCCGGGGGAAAGACATTTGGGAACCATATCAAGCATACCTGGAACGTAAGGTGAATTGCCAAGAAGAGAATGTGGAAAGTGGCGTGGTGCGATGAGTGGTCCAGCAGAGATGAGTAGTGGTCTGACTGAGGCAGCCAAAGAGCACAGAGTGTGCTGTTGACCTGCCCATGGGTAGCGCTATGAGTGAGTGGAAAGGTGTGCTCAGACCCATGACTAGACATTGTTGATAGTACACCTGATACCCCCTTTTCCATGTAGTGGGGCCCAGAGGAGCTAGATGAATATTACTGCTGAGTTATCCTCAGTTATGCTACATAGCAACCTCAATTGTGCATTAAGTAGATATGTAATTTGTACTGTTTTCAATATGCCCTATACATGCAAAGTTTTGTGTAACTCGCAAATATATACTGTATGGTTGTCAAAAATGAAAATAAAGTGTTAAAAAAAAAAAAAAAGATGCCAGTCACTTTTGACGTTGTTGGAACTGACTTATGATGCCAAAGAAACTGGAGTGCTGGTTAAAGCTAAGGAATTGATACATTGGTCCCAGCAGGCTATGTACTTTTTAGCAATGATAAATGGACCACCATAACTGAAGGGTGTAGGTACATTGTAATCTGATATCACTTTCAAACCCTTAGAAAATCTCTGGATGTTTCTCCACCCTCACCTTCTCTCTCCCCTCTTCCTTTTACTTCTCTGCCTTCAGCACCTAATACCACATGCCAACCAACTCATCACGCTCTCCCTCAACACACACCAGCCAATAACCCAGACCTAGAGGCTGTTGCTATTCCTGCATACCAACCTCTCACCTGGGTCAACAGAGGCTGTCAGAGCACCTTAGGCCCACTTCCAAGGGTCCAGGAAAGAGTGGCATAATTTGGCAGGGTAGACTCACAAGTGACACAGTTAAGGTGCAGGTGCAAGGTTGTTGGATCCTTCTGTCCCTAAGGCTCAAGTCAGTAGAACAGTCAACTAGCCCTTGGAGTCACTCTGGGGTTATGGGTTCAAGAGATGCAGACCCAGTGCTTCTCACTCAGGCAGGAGGGCAGCAGGTCAGCTTAGCAAAGCAGCAGCACAGCAAGACAGTAGTCCAGCAGAGTGGCAGTCCTTCAGCAGCAAAACAGTCCTTCTTCCTGGCAGAGTATCCACAGATCCAGAGACATACTGAAGAGTTGATGTTTGAGGTCCAGTATTTATACTCAGTTTTCCCTTTAAAGTGGAGGAGAAGCTTCTAGAGGTTTCCCCTTGAAGTCCCCCGGCATCCTGGCGTCCCTGTCCTCGCTCCAGACTAACTACAGGTGTATGCAGCCCTTTGTGTAGAGGCTGGACACAACCTATTCAGGTGTAAGTCGGGCTGTGCCCAGCTCCTCCCTCCCATCCTGCCAGTGATGGCCCGTCCAGGCACACCTAAGCTCCTTATTGTGTGTGGCTGTCTAGGGGGAATACACAAAGCTCAACTGTCAACTACACTCAGTCATATGACCCAGGTACAGGCACTAAACCGCTGGGGTAGGAAACTGCCAACTTTCTGATAGTGGCATTTACAGAATTGTAATTTAAAATACGACTTCCTTAAGTTATGATTTTAAATTAGGATTCCAGAGACACCAACCATGAACTGGTTACCTATTCCCATTTGGAAATTACACTTATTAAATGCAAACATTAACTCCAATGTAGTTTATGGGAGAGGTAGGGCTTGCAGTAGTGAAAACGAATTTAAGAGATTTTCACTACCAGGACATGCAAAACGTAAAAATACATGTCCTGCCTTATTAAATACACTGCACCCTGCCCTCTGGGCTGTCCAGGGCCTGCCCTAGGGTTTACATATATATGTATAAAAAGGGAAGGTTTGGGCCTGGCAAAACGTTTATTTTGCCAGGTCGAAATGGCAGTTTAAACTACACACAGGCTGCGATGGCAGGCCTGAGACAGGTTTAAAGGGCTTCTTAAGTGGGTGACAAAATCAGTGCTGCAGGCCCACTAGTAGCATGTAATGTACAGGCCCTGGGTACATGTAGTACTACTTTACTAGGGACTTATAAGTAAATTATATATGGCAATTGGGGATGAGCCAATTTTACTATGTTTGAAGGAGGGAGCACATGCACTTTAACACTGGTTAGCAGTGGTAAAGTGCACAGAGTCCTAAGGCCAGCAAAAACGGGATCAGCAAAAATTGAGGATGAAGGCAAAAAGCTGGAGGAGAAGACCAACCTAAGGCTGACAGGTCTAACAACATACATATATCTACAAATGAGCGATTTTATATCCTTGCTCCAAGACAGCGGCAATGGGACCAGGATACTAAAATATGCACGACCAAAGTCTTCGAAAAGTTGACTCAATCCATTATTTTATTAGTGACATGTTAAAAAGAACTCAAGCCGAAGCGTTTTGGCATAACTCCTTTTCAGGCTTAGAGTGGAGCATAAATTATGCTACAAAGAGCATGGAAGCTTAAATCTTGGGAACTACCCAGGGTTCACTACTCTTTTTTTGTATAATTTATGTGGCTGAAAGTGCAATGTTTTGACTTATACTGGGTGCTCCCTTGTGTCTGGGCAAAGCTGTACCTCTCTGATGAGCTCTAATCAGAGTGAAACATGTAAGGGATTGCTTCTATTCATGCCAGGTTAGCTTGGATGGTATTTTACCAATCCAAAGCGGTAATAGTCAATCTTGAGTGGTAAAAGGCTTTCGTCATTTTTCAGCTCGACGTGAATGGTATTTGCTAATCCTATGTTTAAAGACTTTGGTGTAAAAATGCAAAAGGCTGTGTCACTTTCTAGCTCAGCATGGTTAGCACTGCGCTAATTCTATGCTTAAAAACACTGCTAGAGAAACATATTTGAGGTGAACAGATTTGGAGTGTCTGTGGTGTTATAAGAATGTTCGATACAAAGTGTAGGAGAGTAGGATCTGCTTCACATGGGTACCCCCACTTTTTGATGATGCTTCACTGTTTTTCGACATTAGTCTGGCTGGGGCCCTGCTAATCAGAACCCCAGCCTAGCTGCTTCCTCTCTAAAATGGTTTCCATGTGCCTTAGGCACATCACTGATTGGAATCTGGAGTGCCCTTATAAGTCCCTAGTATATGGTATACTATGTACCAAGGGCATAGGTACCTCAGAGGCCTGCCAGGGGCTGCAGCATGTATTATGCAACCCTAGAAGGCCATCCAAACTGACACCACAGGTCTGCTACTGCAGCCTGGGTAAGGTGGTGCATGCACCCTTACTGTGATATAGGTTACCTATATCACTAAATACATACACACATATAAACCTATAAGTCACTCCTAAGGCAGGCCTTATCAATCCTAAAGGCAGAGTGCGTGGTTCCTATGTGAGAGGGTGCCCCTGCATGAGCAGGGCCCCTCTGCAGCGTTCGGAGACCATCTCTGATGCTGTTTGTAGTGCAGCCTGACCATATACTCTTAAGCGCATTATAACCTCGCGGTAAAATGCTAACTTTGGAATGGCTGCACCTAAACATGTCGTGTTTGGTGTCAAACATCTTGGAATACTACCCCCCCGCCAATTCTGGCGGCGGGGGTAGCATTCCACCCTTCTAGAGGGAAAGACATGTTAACTCTGACTAACCCGGTAACTTCTCTCCAAAGCCCTGGCATCACAAAATGGATGCTGCTGCCACAGACACGAGTCTGGCCTCCTGCTGCTGGACGAAACTCCGGCAGGGGAGGCCTGGACAATAGGTTTCCTGTCCCAGGGAGGTGTGACCACCTCCCCAGACAGGACAATGTGTATTGGGGCTGGGCGGGAGCACCATCTGTGTGCTTTGAAGTCCTGCACTGGGGGCACATTTGGTGTCCCTGTGCATACCCAGTTCAAACCGGATCAGGGGCTTGCAGCCCCTGCTTTGGCGCGAACTGGACAAAGGGAAAGGGGTGTAGCCACCCCTCTGCCCTGACCCACCCAAAGGTGGGGCCACAGAGTAGTCCAACCCCTATCTTTAGTATAAAGATAGGAACCCAGTCCTTAGGACTTTAGATTATCCCTGGACGAAACTCTGAAACTGAATCCTGGACCTTCGACGCTCTACTCACGATTAGAGGACAGAAGAATCTCCCTTGGGGTCAAGGAGTGACTCCCCTGCTTGGCAGGCACCAAAGAAGCATCTGTCCGGTTCGCATTTCTGAAGCTCCCGTCGGACGCCGAAGTCATCGCATCACCAGAGGTAGATTCTCAGACTTCCCCGAGGCTACCCTGAGTCCCCAGCAAAGCTGAGGCCCGTGGCTATTGTGGGTGACTTGAGACCATGACCCCTGGACACCGAGCACATTTGCAAGTGCATCCTCTTCTGGGTCTCCCAAGAAGTCGTGCTTTGGGCTCCGAGTAGCCCTAGCCTCCAGCACCACCTGCACCGAAGATCACTGGCTCCCACTCTACGAGTGTCCTGTGAGCCAGATCCATGTGCGGCATCACAAGGCTCCTTCGCGGTCGCTAGCCCGTTGGCTAGTAGCCCTTCATGAAGGCCAATCTTTTTCTAACTTGGCATCCTAGTTGCTCCGGGCCTGCCCTCACTTACCCTCGCTGGGTGAGTTCCTCAGACCTTGCTGGTCTGCACCATCGACGATCTTCCTCTGCATCGAGACTTGCCGTTGCCAAGGCTTGTTGGGTCCAATCCGGTTGCCAACACCTCAGCACTCGATAGACATCGTGTACCAGCCCGAATCCTGCTCCTGGTCGCCGACAACGCCTCCTGGACCTCGTGGCTGAAGAGTCAAGACGACCGTCAATGCACCTGAAGCACTCGACATCGGTGGGCATCTGTCCATCGCCTTCCTGGTCACTGGCTAGTGACCCAGACTCTGTCCCCTCTGCTTTCAGGTTCTTCAGAACTCCGATCCACTCTTGGATCCACCCGGACACTTTTCACTTGGTCGCCAGCAGCACTTTGCAGCAGATCGCCATTCAAATCGATGACGAAACCCGACCCCGAAAGGCACCTATGCACCCGGCTTCCCTGGGTGAGGTAACACGAGTACTCCGGTGCTCCCGTGGGTAGAGACTCTTCAAAGTCCTAGATCTCAAAGGGTTTGGTCCAAGTACTCTTTAAAGTGTCCCTTTTCTCTAATTTCCCGATCACGACTTTCTCCATAGAAGTCAACGGCGTATCGCGGTTGTGTATTTACACTGCACGCGTCTCCCGTGGGTCCCCTGTGTCACTACCTTGGGTGGTTCCTTGTGGTCCAAGCACTTCTAGAGGCTCTAGGCCTAGTGTCTAGTTCAGTCGTGGTTCGCATACCACTTTATTGGTATATGGTTTGGTACGCCCCTAGGGCCCAAACGTGTATTTGTGCTATTACTGTGTTTAAATAACTTCTAACTTATGTACTTCGAACTCTAGCCTCATAAAGAGACTAGAGGGGTGTGTTTAGCAATAAATACATATATTTTGAATATATACCTGGTGTGGTGCTCTTTCATTTGGTCACTCAAGAGATTATAGACTGGTAAAACAAGCTGCTTTACATTCCTTCAAGACTTAGCCTGAAGGCTGCTCTCCATAGCTACCACTAGGATAGCTTTCAATAAGGTTGTCTTTAACCTATCTCCAATAAGGGGTTGTTTGGACTGGTGCAAGGTGCCCACTATAATTAGTGGACAGCATATGCCAGGTCAACTTCTCACACAAAGGAGCTGCTTCATTTCTACCTAAAGCTTGGGATCTTCCCAATCCATGGTTCCCTGCTCTTTTCTGCATGTATGTGTATATATGTGTGTATGATGTGTGTGTGTGTGTGTGTGTGTGTGTATTTATATTTTTCAATAATAAGAACAGTAGGCAGCGTTGGGGACACTTCATAAGGATTCCGGCAAAAGTAAAGTTTTCACAGTTTTTTGCACATTTAATTCAGGTATGATATTGTCATAGTACGCTAGGAAATATGGACCAATAGGATGTAAAGCCCTACGCACAGCATGTTGACAGTTTGTGCATTATCACAAACTTTTGTAGGAACAGTGATTTTCTACAGTATCATTCAAGAACACTTATGAGAGGGGAACACAGGAACTGCTCTGTTATAGGATGGAGACGGTGGGGGGGAAGGGGGGGAGAAAGGGGCAAGTTATGTTTCTTCTGGTTATAGATATGGCCAATCATGTATGTAACACTTTTTCAGCCTAATCCCCCTGGCCCATACTCAGTACTTCTGTTGCTGGCGGTGTTACCTCCATTCAGTCCCACTCCTAGGAATGTGTGCTCCTGTTGACTTGGGTGTGCGTTGTTCTACAGCCAGAACAAAGCTCAAGTTACTTGAGTTCAGCGGGACATGAAAATTAGGAAAGGGATCATTGTGACAGACTGAAATAGATCAGGATTATTTCGGACGCTTAATCAAATCATCTTGCTGAGTAATCCAGTCTATATTTGTTTTTCCGATTACCGGCTTCATAGCTTCCTGGATGATCTTATGCGTGGGCTGGGAGCAAAAAGAGTTCAAGAAATATCTTAACTCCATCTCGCGTCCCCTCCCAAACCCATATGTGATAAACACAGATAAAATATACCGTGCTAAATTAATAGTCTAAGATAAAGACGGGAAAGAAGATGGATAGGATGGGTACCGTTGACTGTGTGTTTTGTCACATTTTCACTTTACAAGGGTATTTCGCTGGACCATCTCGGGAGAACGTTTGGGTGTCAAATATATTTGTAAATTTTAAACCTTAAGTTTTGCATGTATTATTTCGAATACAAAAACACACAAAAAATCCCAACTAAGCATTAATGTGATTATCACGGTGTTATTTATTTCCACACAGTTGAAGTCTAAATATTTTTCTCCCCAAGGAATAATTAGTGTAAAATGAAAATGCCGAGTCACAGGAGCAATTTTCATCTCCCTGTAGCTCTCTAAGGGACGTGTAAACAAACTTGATCAAGTAAGAGCCATAATTACAAAATTGGAAAGTAAGAATAAATCGCTTGGAAAGAAGTGTTAGTCCCATATCAGCAGCAATCAAAGGAACATCTGCAGCGCCTCAACGCACAGACAGCTGTAAACAAACTCTTGGTTGTGGCTATAAGCATGCATTAACCACATTAGAAAGCGTCATTTGCACAGAGAGGGACTAATCGCTTCATATAAATGTGTGTTGGGAAAAAGCAACAGAGAGAAAAATTAGACGAACGTTTTCTGACTGCTCCTGCAGGCAAACACAGGATGCAAATGCTTAGCTATGGAAATAATTAAAGAAAGGCAGAAAGAGTGCGTGGACGTAGGCTCCAGCTGGTTGCAGTCAAACTTTATGCAAATTAAAATTTGCAAAATTAAGGACTCAAAGCAAAAGACAACCTACGAAATACTAAAATAAGAGAAAAAAAAACTGAAGACCTTTTTATCGTTGCCTATCATCTAAAATAGGTGTATTCTTTAGTTAGCATGCTGATCATGTAAGTTCTTCATAGCCCTCCTGAAGCTGAAAGTGAAGCCATCTTGCTTGGACAAGAACCGATCACCTTGAGATTTTCAGATTCTGCAACTGGAACTTTAACTATGCACTGGTATATGTAAAGTGGTAATGCAGTGGCTTCAAGAGGCCTCAAGACAACAGGTAAGAAACAGAAAATGATCAATGTTTATGGTCACAAAAAGGAAGCAGCCCTAGATTGGCTGCTTTCCGGCACCTAGTTCCATAATTGCAAAGCTACAACAGAGAACCCACGCTCTTGGTGAAAAAGGCCATCTCAGAATAAAACCTACCACACACAATGGATCGAGCTAACACTGAGATAGAATATATGGTGGAGGCCCTTCATGGTAGGAATGCAGCCAGCATGTAATGAGTGATCAAAACTATGTAAAGGGGAGTCCCTACGCCTACTTGGAATAGGAGTTTGGCAATATGGCGAGATGTTATGGGCAAGTGTAGTGACAATTGGTGAATTTTTTAAAGAACATTAGGCAATGACATCAAACATAATCTTTTAGAGTTTAAAGATTACCTTTTTACCTGGGTAAGGTGGGTATTCCACAAAGGATTATTTTTAACAAGCAGTGACAAATAGTTCAGATGTAAGCAAATGTACAAATACGTCAGTCAAAACTATGTAAGGTTAAAAGCTACTTTTCTGGAGGTTCTACTCCAAGAATTATTTTAGACATTTAGCGGCTAGTCATAGACACTGGCCAACACTCGATAGGACTTAAGGTTACTTTAAACAGGTTTTGGCATTACCAATAGGGCTTTGGGGGGGCGGCCGACCAACGGGAGGCCTGCCTCCCCCGGGGGGTTTTGGGCCAGGGATGCAGCCAGAGCCCAATTGGGCTTGTTGGGCTGCACTTGGGCTGGGTTTGGGCTGGGGTGCAATTTAGCCGGCCATTTTGTGCCACTAGCCACCATTTCGGTGGAGTGACACGACAGCCGGCTGGGTGGTTTGGGCTGGGGAAAAATGTTGTAAAATTTCGCCCCTCCCGTCAGTTGCGTGTCGCTGGGATCGCTGTGCGCGGTTTGAGCCCCTGCAGTGTTTTTTCGCTGCCTGCGAGTGCGTGCTTGCAGCTTCTGCCGAGTCAACCGGAGTTCGGGGCTCAGTCAGCTGCCTGTGAGCGCCCGGCCTTGATTTTAAGTCCACCTGAGGCATGGCGGAGGATCCGCGGGTGACGGAGGCGTTACGCCTCCTGGCGGAAGCGGGCCGCACGGATATGCTCCGGCCCGCGATCGAGGTGAGGCCTCCAAGGCGGGCAGCGACCGAGGTCGTGGCGGCGGTACTAGCGTACTCGCCGCCGCGGGCCCGACAATGCCGTGACAATGGGGCGGGGGGGCGCAGCCGCACGGCTAAGCCGGCCGCGCGTATGAAATCTAAACGTGGTGGGGCGGGACGTGGCTACGCGGCCCGTGCTCGAGTTTCGGCGGGGGGCTGGGGGGGCCCCATTGGCAAAGAGGACAGCGGGGAAGAGGCATGGCAGCGGGGGGGCGCCCCCATTATGCTGGGCAGCAGCCGGTCCTCCCCCTTGTTGATACAGAGCGGCGGGGAGGGGGAAGCTTCAGGGGGGATGCGGAACGCCGGGGGGAGGGTACCAGGACGGATGGGGGGCCCGGGAGGGTGGCGCTGGGGGCCACACAAATCTTGGGGGTTTCTTGGGGGGGGAGGGTTGCCTGGCGGGGTGTAGGGTGGGTGCAAGGCCAAAAGAAAGCAAGCGGGGGCCCAGCAGCAGGTCGGGTAGCGGGGAGGGGGCGGGGGAAGGACCGGTCGGTGTCCGTAAGGTGGCAGAGAAGGGGGGGCCGCGGTGGGGACCGATGCCGTCCCTGGAGATAGGGGGATGGCTGGAGAGGGCCCCGGAAGGGCTCAGGAAAAGGTGGTCAGAGAGGGAAGGGTGGAGGGGGGCCCCGGGGGCGGGGGAGTGCTGGGGAGTAGGGGAGGGGGATCTTGTCACAGGCCAGCCGGGTCTGGGAAGGCCACGCGAGCAAGAGGGTGGTGGATTCGTTGGAGTGGAGCGATGGGGAGGAGGAGGGCATTGGGGATCTAGGGGAGAGGGGTTGGGGCGGTCCTGTTGGGGGGGGTTGGTCGGGTGTCCGGGGGGGCACTCCGGCTCGTCGGGGGGGCCATTAGTCCGGTGCGCCGGGCTTGGGGCGGGTAGCGGGTGAACGTTGGCACGGGTATTCTGGGGTTTTGGGGTCAGAGGTCAGGACTAACCCCGGCATGTCGGACTCCACTTCTTTTTGGCAGGGGCGGCAGGCGAGGTGCTCGGGAGAGTTGCATGCGGCTCCACCCCACCGAGAGGATGGGCCGGCTCTGCCTCATGCGGGCAGCTGGGCTCCAACAAGGGACATGCAAGAGGTGGTGCGCAGGAGGAGGGGCGAACGGTCCCCGGTGTCACAACCCCGGTGGGTCGATGCGGCCTCAAGGGAACAGGCACAAGTTTCATGGAGCACATCGCGGGACCCCGAGGGCAAGCGTGCAGGGCAGCGGAAAGGGAGCATTGATTTAGGGGAGCTACTACGCACTTGCAGGGAGCGAGCGGGCTTGAGCAGGCTGGAGTCCATGGAGGACGGCCCATTGCCAAGCCGCACAGGCAGAGAACGAGCACGTTTGTGCGGGCTGGAGTCCGAGGTGGATGGCCCATTGCTATTGGATTATGATGAGGAGAGCTTGGAAGAGGGGGAACTAGTAGGAGAGGAGGAAGGGCAGGCTGAAGGGAGGGGGGATGTTAGTAATGACGTATTTAGTCTTTTGCAGAACGGTCCGGACAGACGGAACAAGGTGGATAGCGTGGCGGCCCCCCCTTCACGACTGGTTAGGCGGTGGGATCCGGTCAGGACGCCGACCTTGACACCAGGTAAGGCACAGGAGCACACGCGGGGGGAGGGGGGCTGGTGGGCAAAGAGGAGGATGGAAGGGGGGACGCCAGGTGAGGGACCGCAAGGCAAGGTGTCGGTGGGCACGGACGCGTGGGGGGGAGGAGGGGGAGGTGCGCTTGCGAAAGGGGGCGTACGTGAAAGACACAGGTGTGGGGACAGAGTCGCCACGCAAGGGGGGGGTAAGAGCGTAGGGACTGCGGCACCCAGTCCCCCGGAGGGGCAGGCAGCGGGGTCACCAGGGGTAAATGCTGCGGGAGGAAAGGACGACGGAGGCGTGTCCATGGAGGAGGGAAAAGAGTCACGACACTCCAGTGAAAAAGTTGCCGTACATGGGGATTACTAAGCCCTTGGGGGCTCACCTTACGTTGGCCACCAAAGAGAAAATATGGAAAGGCGAATACGTGGACATGCTGAAGCTGCTGCATAGAGAGCTTACAGTGAAAGAGGGGTCCAAGGAAGAGGAGTTGGAGCTGGCCAAGAGGCCGAGGGTGCCCATGACCATTGAGAATTGGTCGGCGGGGTTTCTGATTTTCGCCAGCGTGTACTGTGAGAAGTACCCCGATAGGTCCGTGGCATTGTTTAAATACATGGACATGATTAGACGGGCACAGGTCAAGTACGGAGGGTACGCGTGGTCGCATTACGACGAAGAGTTTCGGGCTCGGTTGGCCTGGGATCCGGAGGCTAAGTGGGGGGAGATAGATTCGGACCTATACCAGCAGACCATGGGGGGGGCAAAGTTCGGGAAGACGATATAGACGGCTAGCGGTCTCCCTCTTGCGCTGCACCCCTTTCAGAGCCGCCCCACCCGCGGGGGGGTGGGTATGCGGGGAACAGCACCGGGGGCACAATGGTAGTGTGCTGGGACTTTAACAAGCGATACAAAAGGGGATGATGGACGGAACGTTTGAGCCAATCAAACACTCACCCCCAGTCAACTGATCTGGGTTTAATCCATCATCATTCTTTAGCTCACTCCACCACCCCAGTTCAGACATGGCCATATGCAAATCAGTCTGACCCTGTGCCTCATGGGAACAGTCCAGCCCGAACTGCCAAGCCATGTCTTCCCTGGACCGGAAACAAGCATCCTAGGACCGGTTTCTGGCATTTCAGCCGTCATCAGCCAGGCTTGCTTGAATCCAGTGGCAAAGTGAGCAAGGGACCCACGTCTGGGCATACCCCCGCCAACTTAGGGCGACCAAAGCGATACAAAAGGGGATGATGGACGGAACGTTTGAGCCAATCAAACACTCACCCCCAGTCAACTGATCTGGGTTTAATCCATCATCATTCTTTAGCTCACTCCACCACCCCAGTTCAGACATGGCCATATGCAAATCAGTCTGACCCTGTGCCTCATGGAAACAGTCCAGCCCGAACTGCCAAGCCATGTCTTCCCTGGACCGGAAACAAGCATCCTAGGACCGGTTTCTGGCATTTCAGGCGTCATCAGCCAGGCTTGCTTGAATCCAGTGGCAAAGTGAGCAAGGGACCCACGTCTGGGCATACCCCCGCCAACTTAGGGCGACCAAAGCGATACAAAGGGGATGATGGACGGAACGTTTGAGCCAATCAAACACTCACCCCCAGTCAACTGATCTGGGTTTAATCCATCATCATTCTTTAGCTCACTCCACCACCCCAGTTCAGACATGGCCATATGCAAATCAGTCTGACCCTGTGCCTCATGGGAACAGTCCAGCCCGAACTGCCAAGCCATGTCTTCCCTGGACCGGAAACAAGCATCCTAGGACCGGTTTCTGGCATTTCAGCCGTCATCAGCCAGGCTTGCTTGAATCCAGTGGCAAAGTGAGCAAGGGACCCACGTCTGGGCATACCCCGCCAACTTAGGGCGACCAAAGCGATACAAAAGGGGATGATGGACGGAACGTTTGAGCCAATCAAACACTCACCCCAGTCAACTGATCTGGGTTTAATCCATCATCATTCTTTAGCTCACTCCACCACCCCAGTTCAGACATGGCCATATGCAAATCAGTCTGACCCTGTGCCTCATGGGAACAGTCCAGCCCGAACTGCCAAGCCATGTCTTCCCTGGACCGGAAACAAGCATCCTAGGACCGGTTTCTGGCATTTCAGCCGTCATCAGCCAGGCTTGCTTGAATCCAGTGGCAAAGTGAGCAAGGGACCCACGTCTGGGCATACCCCCGCCAACTTAGGGCGCAGGGTCAGACTGATTTGCATATGGCCATGTCTGAACTGGGGTGGTGGTGTGCAGGAAAACACCCCGTGGTGCAATGCTGGGGGACAGGAGTTAGTGGACAGGGTCAGCAGTCCAACCAGGCAGTGCAGCATGCAACAGGTGGTAGAGGCGGAAGGGGAGGACAAGGGACTTTGGGCAAAGGCTCATACTCCCATTAAACAGAGCTGTTTAGAGGAATTTTTGGCGTCCTATCCATGGACCGATGACGCAGTACTTTTGCAACAGGGTTTTCAGGAGGGTTTCAGGCTGGGCTATGAGGGTCCAAGGGCCGCTAGGTGGGCTAAGAATTTGAAATCTGCACAGACACACGGTCCGGTAGTGCGGGCCAAATTGTTTAAAGAAGTACGGGAAGGGCGTATGGCAGGTCCGTTCAGGAGTAGCCCCATCCGGGACCTGATCATTTCCCCAATTGGCGTGGTACCAAAGAAGGAACCGGGGCAATACAGGTTGATTCAACACCTGTCATGGCCAGAGGGGGCGTCAGTTAATGATTTCATTGCGGCCGAGCTGTCTTCAGTATCCTACTCATTGGTAGATGTCGCACGACATCTGGTCGCTACGGTAGGGGCGGGCGCCCTCATGGCAAAATGTGACAAAGTCGGCATTTCGATTGCTCCCAGTACACCCGGAGGATTACCAGTTGTTGGGTATCCAGTGCGAGGGGTCCATCTTCATGGACAAGGCACTGCCAATGGGCTGTTCCATATCTTGTGCCTTATTTGAGCAATTCAGTACATTCCTGCAGTGGGTTTTTTCATGGCACACTGGTAAAGAGACGGTGACACACTACCTGGATGACTTTTGCCTGGTGGGACTGCCCGGTTCTGCGGACTGTCAGCAGCAGCTGGCAAGTTTTAAAGAGCTCATGGGCTACTTGGGTGTGCCCCTGGCGCCAGAGAAGACACAGGGTCCCAGTACAGTGTTGTCATTTCTTGGTATTGAACTGGATTCAGTAGCAATGGAAGCCCGTTTGCCGATGGACAAAAAATTGCACATACTGCTGTTGATTGACGGTTTGCTGGCCAAAAAGAAGGTGACGGTCAGGGAGGTACAGGTCTTGCTAGGGCACCTCAATTTTGCGTGCAGGGTGGTGCGAGCAGGGCGCACTTTTTGCAGACGGTTGGGATTGTCTCTGGCAGGTTTGACACTGCCGCACCATCATACGCGCCTGTCGGCAGGCACTAAAGAGGACTTGCGCATGTGGCGAACCTTTTTGGAACATTTCAACGGCATTCCCATGGCCAGAAGAATGGGAATGGGATGTCACGATATCCTCAGACGCGGCAGGGGCAGGAGGATTTGGACTCTACTGGCAAGGGAGGTGGTGCGCGGAAGAATGGCCACCACACTGGAAGAATGGGGGGAGGAGTATTGCTTTTCTGGAGCTCTTTCCACTGGTGGTGGCCGTGACAGTATGGCCTCGGGAGTTGGCGCACAAGAAGGTGATCTTTAAGGTGGACAATATGTCGGTAGTTCAGGTTGTGAATAGACAATCAGCCAGGGATGCCCAAGTTCTCAAGTTGTTGAGGGTTTTTGTGCTGCGATGTTTGGAGCATGATATTTTGTTTCAAGCCAGACATGTGCCGGGAGTGGACAATGACATTGCGGACGCTTTGTCTCGTTCACAGTGGCAGAGGTTCCATGGTCTAGCCACGGAGGCGGACGAGGGCAAGACGCCGGTTCCAGCAGGGATGTGGTATGTAGGAGACAAAGGGTCGTTCAGTTGGTAAGAGGGTCATTGGCCTCATCCACTTGGAAGGCATATGAGCATGCTTGGCGGGAATTCCTTGATAGCGGCTCAAGGCGCCGTGGGCAACACTGGGTACGGGAGGAACAGGTAGTGCAGTTCATTTTGTCCATGATGGACAAAGGTTTGTCCAGAGTGATGATAGCAGGCAAGTTGTCGGCCATAGCTTTCATGGGAAAATTGTGGTGGGGTTACGCGCCTTCGGCGGGGGAATTGGGCACTCGATTACTGGAAGGTTGGGCACGAGAGAGGGGTGGCAGACCTCAGCAGAGAAGGCCCCTGTCGGTCGGCATACTGGCCGGCTTGATACGACTTATGCCGCAGATATGCCGCAATGCAGAAGACGCGGTTTTGTTTTCCACGTTAATGTCGTGGATGTACTTCGGGGCGTTTTGGGTTTCGGAGCTGCTGGGTGCGAGGGGGGCACGAGGGGTACGGTGGGGGGAAGTTGACTTGCGGGTCGACGCGGTGGCGGTACAGCTCCAGAGTTCTAAGTCGGACCAGCGGGGAGTGGGGAAGTGGGTGGTCATGGGACCGGTGGTAGACAAGACAGTGTGTCCAGCGGCTTGGGGGGGATCCTGGCCAGGGGGTTGGTGCGGGGTGACAGGGAGGTTTTCCAGCGGAAAGAGGGCGGCAGGGTGTTGGAGTCTCAGCTGCTTAGGCTCATGAGGCGAGCCCTCCAATGCTTGGGGGAAGATCCTGGACAGTTTGGGACCCATTCATTCCGCATAGGAGCGACCACAGACGCAGCTAAGAGGAAGGGAAGTTAGGGACGCAGCTAAGAGGAAGATGGGGAGGGAAGAACTTATGCGGTTGGGGCGTTGGAAGTTGGATTGCTTCAAAACATACATTCGGCTGCGGGGCATTGGGGAGGGGGATGCATGATGTTCATTTCCTTCCTCATATATGTGTCTTTTCAGGTGCGGTGGCGGGCCTGCTGCAGCGGAATTGTCCATCTTCATCATAGGACACTCTTTTGTCAAATGGGCAGAACGTTATGAGTGTACGAAAGGGAACGGTTTGAATTTAGGTTTGGACTCTCAGTTGTTTCGATGTCATTGGAACGGTAAGGGGGGTATGAGATGGCACGAGTTGTTTCCAACGTTAAACAGGTTGATCAGAGCTGGGATTTGTCTGGACGTGTTGATTATTCATTTGGGGGAGAATGACCTGGTTCAGTGTAAAGGTTAGGCCCTGTTAAAGCAAATGAAGAGGGATCTCTTGGAGATTAAACAGCAGTGGTCAGGTTGTTATGTTATCTGGTCGGAATTCATTCCCAGGAGGCATTGGAGGGGGGCGGAACGACTGGCCGCGATAGATAAAGCAAGGAGAAAGATCAACCGGGACATGCGAATGTTTTGTGACAGGGAAGGTATTGGGAGAGTGGAACATCCGGAGCTGTGGTATGCGGCAGTCTATTTTTTCAGGGAAGATGGGGTGCACTTGTCCCGTTATGGACTGGAGTTGTATATAATACAGATTAAGGAGGTTTTGGACAGGGCTTTGGACATACGTAGGTATCCGAAACAGGGTCCCTAGTTGGGGGGGTCAGAAAAGTCTGGGGCCAGAATTTTCTGAGTGGCGTTTTTCCTGGGTAATAGTTGGTAGATCTGTTTAGTTACAGTTTATTGGTTGGAAAATGTCACTCCGGGAGCACGCAGGAAGGGGAAGTAGCATAGGAAGGTTACATAGATAGCTAGGTTAGGAAATGTTAAGAAGTTACAAGTTTAACGGGGCAGCAAGGAGGACAGATTTGGGGGTTTATAAATGGTTGCAAAGGGAAAACTTTAGGGGAGGGGGTGGGGGTAAGGTAGGAGGAAAATATTTAGTGAGGTTTAGTTTTGTACGGCACAGGCCAAGGAAAGTGTTTGTAAGATGCACCGGTCTTCAATAAAGCGGCCTTTTTCACACTAACAAGCTGGTTTGTGGTCTGTGCTGCACCCCCCTTTTGGCCCAATGCATCGATCTTGCCTGTAATACATAGAATAGATACATTGTGGTGCTATTCTTTGACTACAAATAGTTAGACATAAAATGTGGCCACTTCAGCTGAAAAAGAATGTGTTAATTAGGCAATGTGCCTATCCGACTTGTTTTGTAGGACAGTAGTATGAACTATATTAACATGTCTGTAGCCAGATGCTAAACTGGAAAAAAACCTCTTTGTGCAGCTTATTGCTTCCAATTCAGTTTGCAAAATGGTCCTTGAATATCTCTCATGGCCTGTTTCAATAGGCCTCGACTCCGAGAGACACCGATAGGAACATTTGCAAAGTACATCAGCAGCAAACACTACACTCGCTATCAGAACTGCATTTGCTGCTGCACATGCAAGTAAAAGAAAGCATGTTAATATTGGTCCATTGGTCCTGATCCATTACTAGTGGAGCTGCAGGCTAACTCCCAACCTAATCCCACTTTCATTGGCAGATTCTATTATCCTGGACACATTCATTATGGTGTGCAAATTAGACAACAAGACTAGATTCTCAAAACAAGCATTTCACATTTATATTATGCATGGCATCAGCACAGAATCTATGCTATGCAGAATGTTTTGTAATTCACAAACTTGTATTCAGAAACATACGCACATATATGGCCCAACGTCTGAGTGCATATTATACTATGCATGTGTAGTATTGTGTAACTGAGAAATGTCTTCACTGGAGGAGATGTGGAAGATTCCGGGTGGAGGGACTAAATAACTGGAAACACTTCTCAAAGATGAGTGTAGCAACATATATATATTAAGGAAAAGGCCATGGAGCGACCTGCAAATCACAGACTTGCCAACTCACATATCACAACCATGTGTCACACAATATCAGCTCTCTTCACACAGTCTCCCAGTGAAGGGTAGATATCACAAAGTGTGCACAAAGAGAGCTGCAACCCCATGCAAGGAGCAGGTTTCCAGGTCATGGTGTTGGAGACTCAGCATAGCCAACATTCATCAAAGGATTTAAAGCCTCCACAGGATGTCAGCGGAAGCATCACAAGTCTTTGTAATTTGTTCTTGGTTGAGAGTGGGTGAGTATATTTGGGCAGCATTGGGCTACAAGCCAATCCCACTATCTTTGACCACCTACTCCTCCATGTTTGGCGAGGTGATACTGGGCTCAAAGACTTCCCCACCACTCCTGACCCCGCCCCTTCAAGACCCCACCCTCTCTCACGGTGAAAAAAAATATAAAGTTGGCTGTAATGAAATCATAAAATATAACAAGTGAGGAAGTCTTCCAGGAATAAGGCCGATTCCCATAGATATAAACTGACATCTAATATACTGGTTCTCCAAGCCCAGCAAGCAGAAAGCTCCACCTTTCCAGCCTAGTAGCAAGCCACATACCACATGCAGACTATACAGTCGACTCGCACAGGATGCAAACACTAACTACAAGCATTAGCTCAGGAAGAAGCCATAGAACAGATTCAGAATTAGTGGCAAAAAGAACACACAACATTATGCCAGCCTCACCACCCACCGCGAGTGTAATACCAATGTCTAATTTTCAGATGCAAAAGACATATCCACTACACTTGAAAAAGGCAATCATTACTGTGGTCTGATGCTAGATAACTACGAGAAATTGGGTTGTTGATTGAGTGAGGTGTTAACCCTGTTCAAGGAACAGCCACAATCCGCGTCAGGGTGAACCACAAAACTCTGTAAATTAACCTGTGTTTAACTCCCTGGTAGGTTGGCACAAAAGCAGTCAGACTTAACGGAGAGGCAATGTGTAAAGTATTTTTGCAGCACACATACGGTATTAAGGAAAAATACAACATAAGAAAAATCCCACACCAATTTATAAAAATAGTGTACAATTAAATAAATTATTTGACATAAAAATACAATCAGTAGAACTAGAGCTATGATTTTCCAAAGCTTAAGGTGAAAACTAGCAACTAAAAGATGAAAGAGTCAACCGCGGATATCTAGTCACACAAGGCCGGATCAAAGTTGAAAAATATAGCAGTCTGCAATGGAGCATGAGTCGAACACAAATAGTGGATTGGGCCTGGCCGGCGCTTACCTTCAGACTTAGAATACATTTTGCCAAAATATCTGAGAAGGTAGAAGAACAGTGGGGCTAGGCTGCAGGCGGTGTCCAAGGAGGAAGCGCGGTCGCCTGGTAGCTGCTGGAGGAAGTCGCTGTGAAGATTTCCACATCTCGACTTAGTCTAGTTTTTGGAAGTTGAAAATCTCCCGTGGGACGAGGCTGTAGCTGACAAGGGCTCCATGAGGACAGATAACCCTTCTGCAAAGGGTTGCTGAACATGATTTGCTGCTGCGGAGAAGAAGATAGTGGAAGCTGCATCTAAGTCAGGCCAACCGCCGATGCAACTTGGGTGGCTAGATGAGCACGTTGGTCCCAGTCTTTTCTCAGTTCTCACGGCAGTTTTTAGCCAAATATTTTCCATGTCCCAAGTTTGGATTTTGGCTATCTGGGTACCTTTAACACTACAAACAAGGGTCCAGGACTGGAGAGACACCTCTTGGAGTGTTGGGACTCACTCAGACTGGGTCCAGGTGCAGGTTTAGGATGCTTCCAGCCTTTTTCTGTCCCTGAGTCTCTGATCAGAAGGCCTGCCAACTAGCCCTTGGAATCACTTTGGTAGTCCTGGGTTCAAGAGGTAGAACAGGGCTCAAGCAGCAGGACAGGCCTCTGAGGGTTCAATGCAGGCTTCAGGCAGCGGAGCAGTCCTCCTAGGTGCAGCAAAGCAGTCTTCCGAAGTACACAGCAGCAGGGCAAGCAGTTTGATGAGTCATACCGCAGGTCCAGAAAGTGACCTGAAGAGTGGATCTGTGGGTCATATTTTTATATCAGGTACCTTCTTTGAAGTATACATTTCTAGAGAATTCCCTTTGAAGTACTTGGAGTTTCCCACCTCCTCTGCCCTGACTACCTGAGCATTTAAGTGGTGTGAAGACCTTTGAGTCAAGGCAGATCATAGCCTACTGATTTGCAAGTAGGGCTGTGCCCAGCGATGCTCCCCATCCTGCCAGTGATGGCCCATGCAGGCACAACTAATACTTCTGACTGAATGAATCAACTGTTTGATTAATTAAAATCATCACAGTAAAAAGCAAGAGCATTGTTAAAAGAATAATTAAAATAGGCAGTTCCCCCCTCCTACCTCCTAGACCCTCCCCTACCCATTCAATGTCCTGACTTTATGCACAGCCATTTGCCTTTAGGCACCTTGTAGAGTCCTCAGTGCTACTTGTATTTCATTTTTGATTAAAAACAAATAAATACAAAGCTTTAAAATACTGGGACTTGATAGTTCTGATTAAAAGGCGGCGCCCCTTAATGCCTTTCCGGGACCACCCTACATCCTTCAGCATGATTTGGCGTGTCAGTTTCAGGAGCAGGATTGTATTCCTGCGCCTCCTTTAGGGCGATCCTGATCAGATGCGTACATTTCCCCAGTCTTGCTAAATTCATTGTCTTCGATTTAATGAAGCGTAGGGCCAAGACCTCTCTGCAGGTCTTTGCCCCATTAGCAATACAAATCGGGCGAAGAAAGCGCCGATGTTTATTATTCAGTTTGGGGCAACAGCACAGGAGGTGCAGCCAGGATTCCTTCCGAAAGGAGCACAGCCTGCACTCTGTATTGTCCCCTCACGTGCCCATGCTGGGTTAAAATCAGTGATACGTAACGTTGTGAGTCTCATAAAAAGTATTTTACAGCGGACTTGTGGTGTTAGGGCCTCGCTTAGGTAGGGTTGAGCTTTACCCGGCATGTATGATTTATTCAATGGCTCTAGGATAGAACTTGAGCAGATGGCTTTAATGTCTTGAACAAAAGAGGTTTCACAGACTTGTTTGTTTACTGATTTCTTCCTGGCAGTGGGCGGGATTGCAGTAAGTTGTAGGCTTGCTGACTCTAGCCTCACTGTATTTATGGGGTGACCAAGGCTGGCATGCCAGACTGTCCCTACCTCCTTGAAGGCAGATCTCAGATGATATCTTAGAGAGTCAGCTGGAGCCCTCAAGATCCTTAGGTATAACTTTATCAGATCCCCCTGTGTTGGGATCTCCTGCACATTCTTCTTGGAATGTTCCTTTGGAGATGTTCTCTACGTAGAACATGGAATGTGGGAAGGTTGGCAGTTGCTGCCTGGGAGCCATCAAGACGTTCACAAATAAGCGAAGTACCCACCTTATCTCTTGTGGGGTGCTTCTTTTCATTGGCGACGAGTTGTGCCGTCTTGTCCTCCCGTTCCGTCGTGGATCTCCGCTCCCTTCCTCGTTCCTGCGGATTTCCGGAGCTCTGTTCTCCATGTGGGCCTTTTCTCTTCGCTTCTTCCCTGGAAGGTGATTCGTCCAGGCCCTGCGCATTCCTGTGGATTCCTGCTCTGCCCTGGTGTCTCCGTGCTCAGTTCGGCGTTGATTTCCTCGCCTTTCAGGTACTCTGTTTGCCCCTGTGCGCGCTGTAGTAACAGCCGTTGTTCCTCGCGCTCTGCCCCGCAACGCTATGACGTTCCAGCGTACTGGATCTGCCTGACTTGCCTGACCCTGCACGTATTGGAGGACGTGGCGTGCGGCCATTTTAGCCTTTGCTTTTCCTTGGTGTTGCCATGACAACACCACGCTTTGTTCACTGATGCGCACAGTTCTACGCATGCGTGTCAATTTCAATGAAATTTTCACCGCTGATGCGCACAGCTGACTAAGGATCCCTGCGCACAGCTGATTGAGGATCCCTATGCTCATTATTCCTAGCACTCGCTGACGTGCACAGCTGACGTGCACAGCTTATGGCGTGAGCTTGTGACGACATCACGTGCTCACGCGATTAACCCTTCATTGTGCGCCTAATCAACATTAACCCTTTGCTGACGTGCACAGCTGTTTTCATCTTATGTCAAGTGCACGTTTTTAACCCTTCGCTTATGCGCACAGTTTATTATTGAATGTACGTTTTCAGCATTACAAAAATCTTAGTGAACATCCATTTTCGTGTGTAAGCACTGAGTATTCCTGCAATGCGTTCCATTGGATGTTCATCATTTCTGTGATGCACTCTCAGTGTACATTATAAACCTTATTACTCCACGTGCAATTTTTTTATTTTTTTTAACTCCTGCATTCATTTCTGTCGTGTGGGCAGCAACTCACCCACGCTCTGTTGCGGTATGGATCACATTACCGCTCCGCCTCCCTTTTACAATCTCCTGGTTCTCCTCCCATGATTTGGCAACAGTGGAAGGATACATTTGAAAGTTATTTGGAGGCTATAGATGGCGACACGTTCACCACTAAAAAAAAGAAGGCGCTCTTGATGTATAATCTGGGTGCAGAGGGTAGAAGCATTATAAAAACTTTAACCCTTGAGGTCGTCAACACTCGTGTGAGTGGTGGTGATGATGGTGATTCCTTAATTGTTGACGACTATGCATCTTTGATCAAAACTTTGGATAAGAGGTTCAATCCTAAGAAAAATTTAGTACTTGAGCGTCACAAGTTTTTGCAACGTGCCCAGATTCCTGGTGAATCCATCGATGATTTTGTTTCAGCTCTTAGAACCCTGTCAGTCTCATGCAATTACAGAGAATTTAGGGATGAAATCATACGTGATCAACTAATCGAACGCACTTGCAACAAGAAAATCCAAGAGAAACTTCTGTCTTCGGACGACCCCGATCTTGAAACAGCCATCACTCTTGCTAAAAGCATTGAACATTCCCAATTTTGTATGAAGGAAATGAGCAATCCTTCTCAATCTAGCGAAGTAAAGCTACTATCATCTAAGCATAATTTGAAGCCCCACAAAGTTCCCACTGAAAACACAGCGCGAAACTCTTCTTCCTTACCCTCAACCAAGATCAAATCTGAGAGAGCACAACTATTTTGTTTTCGTTGTGGTAGCAAGAATCATCTAGGAAATGCGAAGTACTGTTATGCTTTGACCCAGTCTTGTTTTAAATGTGGTAAAAAGGGCATTTGGCTCGCTTTTGCAAAGCAACGGGGTCCAATAAGGGTAACAACCAAATAGTCAAGTACATTGAAGAGGACTCCTTTGACTCTGGTGAAGAGAATGATAATATGCTACTAATGTTGTCTTCGTCACCTGCACAATCTGAGGGTGTTGTTGAAATTGCATCCATGGGTGGCTTACGTAAAAGGAAATCTCCTGCATGTATTATCCGTGTGAATGGGAAGAATGTTAATTTTTTGGCTGATTCTGGTTCTCCTTTTACCCTTATTAACGTCAAGGATTTTGGGTCGTTAGAAAACATTCAGTTGCACCAGTCAGATATTAAAATTTTTGCTTATGGGGGCAAAAGAGTGGAAGTTCTGGGCAAATTTGAGGCGAATCTGGAATTCTGTGGGGATCTAGCCACTGGACCTGTATTCATCGTCAAGGATGGTGCAAATTTGTTAGGATGGGAGGAGCAGGGGAACTCGGGATCATCCTTGATCCCAATCATCCGGACATGGTTCTGTCTAAACGTGAAGCTAGCAAATTTTACACTCCCTTTTCATCCTTAAATCCTTCCGATAGTGCAGTAGTAAAACACTTGTCTGGGGATGAGTGGATCCAAAAATATCCTGAAGTTTTCAGTGACAAGCTTGGGAAACTGGTAGGCTTCCAACACCGCATTATTCTAAAAAGTGGTGCTAAAGCTACCGCACACAAGGTGCGTAAAGTACCTTTGAGTTTGCGTGTGGAACTGAAGGAAGAGCTTGAGCGTTTATGCCGCATGGATGTGATCGAGGCCATCGAAGGATCTGAATGGTTGGCTCCCATAGTTCTCGCACGCAAGGCCGATAAGTCCCTTAGGATGTGTGTTGACTTGCGCGATCTGAATTCTAACATTTGGATCGACCGCCAACCGTTACCCAACATTAATGAAATGCTGGCCACGCTTGACGGAGCTAAGTATTTTTCGTCATTCGACATTTCTTCAGCTTATCACCAAGTTGAGTTATGCAAGGAGTCCAGACATCTTACCTCTTTTGTAACACCGGAAGGAACTTTCCGTTACAAACGTATGCCTTTTGGCCTGGCATCGGCTTCCGCTGTGTTTCAACGCCTCATGGGGAATCTATTCAAAAACACAGCGGGAGTCGTGTTTTTTCAAGATGATATTCTGGCGTATGGAAGTACTGAGGCTGAGCATGATAGCAGAGTTAAACATGTTCTTGACACTGTAAAGCTTCACGGGTTAACCTTAAGGAAGGACAAGTGTAATTTTTTTAGGGAGGGTGTTGATTATTTAGGTCACCACATTTCCTGCAAAGGTATTGAGCCCAAAATAAAATTTTTAGATGCCATTCAGAATGCACCGTCACCTACCAACAAGGATCAATTGCGCTCCTTTTTAGGACTGGCGGAATATTATGCCAAATTTGTAGAGAATTTTGCTGACAAAACCTCCTGTTTGCGAGAGTTACTAAAGAAGAACGCTAAATTTGTGTGGTGTGATAAATGTGTCAATCAATTTAGTATTTTAAAAAAGAAATCGTGCTGGCTCGCCCTTTGAAATTGTTCAACATCAATGATAAATGTATTGTTTCCTCTGATGCCAGTAACATTGGTTTGGGTGCTGTACTAATGCAAAGAAGATGTGATGGTCGTGAGGAGACTATTGCGTTTGCTTCCAGGACACTTCGTGGTGCTGAGAGTTCTTACTCCACCATTGAGAAAGAGGCATTAGCTCTATGGTGGGGTGTCCAGCATTTTCGGAATTTCCTGTGGGGAAATGAATTCATCCTCAGAACCGATCACAAACCTTTGGTTGATCTTTTCACCACCAAAGGTGGGGGTCGTGCCACCCCACGAATTGCCAAATGGCAATATAGATTGCAAGAATTCAATTATCGCTTAGAATATGTACCTGGTATCAAAAACAACATTGCTGATTGTCTTTCCCGTTTACCTCTTGCCAACAACATCAGTGTACCTGCCGAGGATGATCTCGATATAGTGTGTGCCGTCAGTGCTGTGGTTGATGCGGTGAAGGGTGCACTTTCTGAGCAAGAATGGTTGCATGCTCTATCTGAGGACAATGACATTAAAATGGTAGTGGACTTTTTGGCCCGGGGATGGCCTGTGAACAAGGATTTATCATCCGAGTTAGTTGCTTTCAAAAGAGTGTGCGATGAACTATCATTGGTGGACGGAATTTTGCGCAGAGGTGGTCTTCTGGTTGTTCCCACTACTATGCAGAAAAAGGTTCTCGATCTTGCCCATGAAGGTCACCAGGGTATTCGTGCCATGAAACGCAGAATCCGTGAGGACTTTTGGTGGCCTGGGGTGGATAGGTCCATCGAGCATTTTGTCAGGGACTGTTGTGCGTGTGTCCTCAGTGATAAGACTCAGGTGACTCATCCATCTCCCATTGATCCTGTGATTGTTAAAAATTTACCTTGGTGCAAGCTAGCCTTTGATGTTGCTGGTCCATTTGGGATTTCTGGTAGTTCTCCCCTGTTTGCTTTGGTCTTGGTAGACTATATGTCTAAATGGCCTGAGGTTAAATTTGTTGAATGTGTTAATTCCTTGTCTGTCATCAGTTTTTTAAGGAAGTGTTTCTCCGGGAGGGATTTCCTGAGGAACTGGTGACAGACAACGGAACTCAGTTGGTGTCTCTGGAGATGCAAAATTTTCTCAAGGAACATGGCATCAAACATGTTTTGACATCACTCTATCATCCCCGCAGCAATGGATTAGTTGAGCGTTTTAATCGTGTCATTAAGGACCAAATGCAATTGGCTTTGGTGAATGGTTTATCCTGGCGTGTGGTGGTGGCGGACATGTTGTGTGCAATTAGAACCACTCCTCATAAGTACGGGGATGTCACCTTTTACCTTGCTTAGAGGGAGAATTGCCGGTTCCAAATTGAACAAAGATTGGATGTCTAGGAAGGATGTTGACCAATCTAAACTTGGCAAGGTGGCGGATGGGAGAACCGCTGTCCAGTCTAAATATGTCACCGTTTCTGAGAGAGTTTCCCCTGTGTGCGTTGGAGATTGGGTAAGAATCAAGAAGCCTGGATTCATTCGCAAGGAGGCTTCTAGGTTTTCTACTCCTGCTAAGGTGGTGGATGTAAGGGACAGGGTGGTGGTGTTAGAGAACGGCAAGATTTGGAACAAATCTGCCATCTCTATTGTTCCTGAATCCAAAATGGAGTATGTTGGTGGGAAAATGGGTGTTCATTTGGATTCCCCTCGGGCAACTCCTGTTCTCCCTAGTTGTTCTACTTCTAGTGCTATTCCTCCCAGTGCTATTCCTCCCAATAGGAATGATCATCCGAGTTATTATGCTTACAAAAGAGTTTCTTCCAGGATGAGATCCACGCCAGCAAAGTTTCAAGACTATGCTATGTACTGATGTTACACTTTGTTCCTCTAGGTCATGATTTTTACATGTTTGGAATGTTGTCATTGTTTTTACAATCGCATGTTTAATTATTCATTGCATTGTTTTATTGCTTATTCTTCTTTCTTTTCTTTCATTTGTGGGGAGGGAGGTGTGTTGGGATCTCCTGCACATTCTTCTTGGAATGTTCCTTTGGAGATGTTCTCTACGTAGAACATGGAATGTGGGAAGGTTGGCAGTTGCTGCCTGGGAGCCATCAAGACGGTCACAAATAAACGAAGTACCCACCTTATCTCTTGTGGGGTGCTTCTTTTCACCCTGGCACATCAGATCCGGGCTCCCGAGGCCAAGCTCCAATCTCAGCCTTGATTTCCTGGCTGACCGCGGGATAAGCAGCACTGGTTTGTATGCTTTAGCTTGGGCTAGATTTAAAAAAGCATCCAGCGATTCAGGAAAGGCCAGGTGACCGTAGCTGATAGCTGGGAGCAATTTTGCTTTTAGAACGGTCCTTATTGGTCCAACTGAAGGACTTAGCAGATGTTGGCTCAGTTGTCTTAGAGGTCAGATGTTTCCGATTGATATTTACGTTGGCCCGTTCTGAGAGCCAGACCTCAAGATAGTTATAAAATGCCACTGTGCCAATTTGCAGATCACCCAAGAGCCATTGTGCTTGCCTTTTAAGATGATGTCCCCCGAAGACTATTACCTTAGACTTCCCCTGGTTGACCGTCAGATAGTTGGCCTTGTTAAAGCGATCCAGTGCGAGCAGGGCTCTTTGGAGGCCCACTTTGGTGTGATCCATTATTACTGTGTCATCTGCGTATTGTAGTACAGGCAGCCTCACACTTCCCAGCCTAGGAGCTACTAAGTTGGCACCTTGCAGGGCAGCACCCAGGTCTGCGGTGTACAAAGTGAAAAGGATGGGCGCCAACACGCAGCCCTGTTTAAGCCAGTTGTTTGTAGCAATTTTGGGGGTCACTGTGTTAGTGCTTGTTTTGACCCGCACCCAGGTATGCTCGTATAGGGATCTTATTGCATTCAGTAATTTGGATGGAATTCCCCAGTTGTCTAATTTCTGCCATAACCTTCCACTATCCACTTTATCGAAAGCTGTGCTGTAATCGATGAAACAGCAAAACAGTGGGAGATTTTTCTTCTTCACCGCCTGAGTTGATAGATGAGCTAACGCTATGATGTTGTCCAAAGTCGACAACTGTGACCTGAAGCCTGACTGATAGAAGGGAATGATGCCTCTTTCTAGTATCCAAGACTCCAGGTCCTTCAGAAGAAGTCGAGCGTAAGCTTTTGCTTCAAGATCAAGGAGGGCTATAAGCCTATATTTTGATGGCTTTGAGCGGTCGCCTTGTTTAAAGATGGGGACGAGTATGGAGCCCCTCCAGGAGTCTGGGGTCCTGGCTGTAAAAAAGATGTTGTTAAAGAACGGAGTTAGGATTGCTGCCCAAAAGTCCGGCGCTGTTTTAAATACAGGCGCTGGTAACCCATTTGGCCCTGGAGCTCCGTCGTTCCTCATTTTCTTGAGGGTCGTGGTTACCGTATCAATATTTGTTATACCTAGCGACCTACAGTGCTCCTCTTTCCGGGTGATCTGATCTATGGGACCGTTATCAAAGGGGACGCTCAAGTCATGGAGATTTGTATTATTTGGCCTACTCTGCCCCTCTACCCACTTCATCACTTCAGTACAGCCTTTGTTGGAAGAAGCGTACGAATATAGTTGTGTTACATGATTTAACCATTCATGGTCCGCCACTCCATTTTCTCTAATACTTCTATTGTGTGGCTATCTGAGTGGAATAAAGTCCCACTGCCAACTACACACATTCATTTAACCAGGAACAGGCTGCAGGCCCAAAATAGCTAAGGCAGGAAAATGACAACTTTCTAAAAGTGGCGTTTTCAAAATTGTAACTTAAAATCCGATTTTACCTTCAAAGAGTATTTCTGGGACACCAAACATGAAATCTCTACCTGTTGCCAATCAAACGTTTGCACTTATTAAATGTAATAAGGCGCCCCAAGGATATCTTATCAGAGAGATAAGCTTTATAATAGTGAAAAAGAAAATTGGGAGTTTTTTACTACTACGACATGTAAAACTTAAAAGTACATGTCTGACCTTCAAATCATAACGCACTCAGCCCTATGGGCTACCTAGGGCCTACCGTATGGGTGACATATGCAACAAAGGGGAGTTTAGGGTTTGGCAAGGGGGTTATTATGCCAAGTCGAATTGGCAGTTTAAATCTACATTCAGGCTGCGATGGCAGACCTGGGACATGTTTTATGGGGCTAGTTTAGTGGGAGGCACAATAAGTGATGAAGCCCAACCAGTAGCATTTTATTTACAGCTACAGTTTAGTCCGTCAAAGGTGCTGCTCAGATCCATAAAGGAAAGAAGCAGCGCCCCTGTAGGAGAGTAGGATCTGCTTCACATGGGTACCCCCACTTTTTGCTGATGCTTCACTGTTTTTCGACCTTAGTCTGGCTGGGGCCCTGCTAATCAGAACCCCAGCCTAGCTGCTTCCTCTCTAAAATGGTTTCCATGTGCCTTAGGCACATCTCTGATTGGAATCTGGAGTGCCCTTATAAGTCCCTAGTATATGGTATACTATGTACCCAGGGCATAGGTACCTCAGAGGCCTACCAGGGGCTGCAGCATGTATTGTGCCACCCCTGGAAGGCCCTCCAAACTGACACCACAGGTCTGCTACTGCAGCCTGGGTAAGGTGGTGCATGCACCCCTTACTGTGATATAGGCTACCTTTATCACTATATACATACACACATATAAACCTATAAGTCACTCCTATGGCAGGCCTTATCAATCCTGAAGGCAGAGTGCGTGGTTCCTATGTGAGAGGGTGCCCCTGCATGAGCAGGGCCCCTCTGCAGCGTTTGGAGACCCTTCTCTGATGCTGTTTGTAGTGCAGCCTGACCATATACTCTTAAGCGCATTATAACCTCGCGTCAAATGCTAACTTTGGGATGGCTGCACGGAAACATGTCGTGTTTGGTGTCAAACATCTTGGAATACTACCCCCCGCCAGTTCTGGCGGCGGGGGTAGCATTCCACCCTTCTAGAGGGAAAGACATGTACACACCGGTATGCCCGGTACTGACTTTCCAAGCCCTGGCATCACAAAATGGATGCCGCTGCCACAGACACGAGTCTGGCCTCCTGCTGCTGACCGAAACTCCGGCAGGGAGGCCTGGACAATAGGTTTCCTGTCCCAGGGAGGTGTGACCACCTCCCAGACAGGATAGTGTGTATTGGGGCTGGGCGGGAGCACTCTCGGGTGCTTTGAAGTCCTGCACTGGGGGCACATTTGGTGTCCCTGTGCATACCCCAGTTCAAACCGGATCAGGGGCTTGCAGCCCCTGCTTTGGCACGAACTGGACAAAGGGAAAGGGGTGTAGCCACCCCTCTGCCCTGACCCACCCATAGGTGGGACCACAGAGTAAGTCCAACCCCTAAACTTAGTATAAGTATAGGAACCCAGTCCTTAGGACTTTAGATTATCCCTGGACGAAACTCTGACACAGAATCCTGGACCTTCGACGCTCTACTTAAAGATTAGAGGACAGAAGAATCGCCCTTGGGGTCAAGGAGTGACTCCCCTGCTTGGCAGGCACCAAAGAAGCAATTGTCCGGTCTGCATCGCTGAAGCTCCTGTCGGACGCCGAAGTCTTTGCATCACCAGAGGTGGATTTCCAGACTTCCCCGAGGCTGCCCTGAGTCCTCAGCAAAGCTGAGGCCCGTAGCTGTCGTGGGTAATGTGGAACCGTGACCCCTGGACACCGCACGCATTTGCAAGTGCATCCTCTTCTGGGTCTTCCACGAAGTCATGCTTTGGGCTTCGAGTAGCCCCAGCCTCCAGCACCAACTGCACCGAAGATCAGTGGCCTCCACTCCACGAGTGTCCTGTGAGCCAGCTCCACGTGCACCGTCTCAAGGCTCCTTCGCGGTTGCTAGCCCGTTGGCTAGTAGCCCTTCATGAAGGCCAATCTTTTTCTACTTGGGCTCCCTGGTTGCTCCAGGCTTGCCCTCACTTACCTTTGCTGGGTGAGTTTCTCAGACCTTGCTGGTCTGCACAATCGTCAATCTTCATCTTCACCAAGACTTGCCGTTGCCAAGGCTTGTTGGGTCCAATCCGGTCGCCGACACCTCAGTACTCGACAGACATTATGTACCAGCCCGAATCCTGCTCCTGGTCGCCGACAACGCCTCCTGGACCTCGTGGCTGAAGAGTCAAGATGACTGTCAACCTACCTGAAGCACTCGACATCGGTGGGCATCTGCTCATCGCCTTCCTGGACACTGGCTAGTGACCCAGACTCTGTCCCCTCTGCTTTCAGGTTCTTCAGATCTCCAATCCACCCTTGGATCCACCCGGACACTTTTCACTTGGTCGCCAGCAGCACTTTGCAGCAGATCGCCATACAAATCGACGACGAAACCCGACCCCGAAAGGCACCTATGCACCCGGCTTCCCTGGATGAGGTAACAAGAGTACTCCAGTGCTCCCGTGGGTAGAGACTCTAGAACGACCTAGTTCTCAAAGGGTTTGCTCCAAGTCCTTCTTTAAGTGTCCCTTTTCTTTAAATTCCCAACCGCGACTTTCTCCATAAAAGTTAACGGCGATTCGCGGCTGTGTTACTACACTGCACGCGTCCCCCGTGGGTCCCCTGTGTCACTACCTTGGGTGGTTCCTTGTGGTCCAAGCACTTCTAGAGGCTCTAGGCCTAGTGTCTAGCTCAGTCGTGGTTCTTATACCACTTTATTGGTATATGGTTTGGTACGCCCCTAGGGCCCAAACGTGTATTTGTGCTATTACTGTGTTTAAATAACTTATAACTTATGTACTTCGAACTCTAGCCTCATAAAGAGACTAGAGGGGTGTGTTTAGTAATAAATACATATATTTTGAATATATACCTGGTGTGGTGCTCTTTCATTTGGTCACTCAAGAGATTATAGACTGGTAAAACAAGCTGCTTTACATTCCTTCAAGACTTAGCCTGAAGGCTGCTCTCCATAGCTACCACTAGGATAGCTTTCAATAAAGGTTGTCTTTAACCTATCTCCAATAAGGGGTTGTTTGGACTGGTGCAAGGTGCCCACTATAATTAGTGGACAGCATATGCCAGGCCAACTTCTCACAGCCCCCACCCCCTTAGCTATCGTATATTTATTGATGTTCAAATAAAGGTTGAGGCATTGTTCCACTGTGCCATGTCCTTCCCTAAACCCATATTGTGCAGGTGATATCACTTGATTGAGGCCTGCTCAATTCTCAATCTTATTAAGAACAATGCGCCCAATGATTTTAACTGTAGAGCAGTTGTACTCAAAGTACGGCCCGTGAGAAATCTTCTAGCAGCCTGCAGACATTCCTCTGGGAAAGAGCAGCAGAGATATAAAAGCTGCCCGAGTTTCGTCTTTTCCTGTTATTTTACTAACCAAGCAACTTCATTTCCTAGTTCTGAGCTTTTTTTCCTATAGAGCCAGTTCAGACAGAAGGCTCCAAAAATTTGAAGCCAAAAATGGCTTTATATTAGGTGTCTCCCACCTAAAATTGCCTCAGTTTCAACATGTCATGGGGAAAGTAAATTCCATTTTTTTCCCCTAAATCTACTATTTTCCACTTATGAAAAGGTGCTGTTTTTTAACTGTCCCGATAATCTCCCATCCCTCTCTGTCTCCATGGGGATGGCCCAGCATCTATACGGCCCTCAGGCACATCACAGACTGTACTTTGTGGCTCGTGAGAAAATACTTATGAGTGCCAATGTCGTAGAGTCTAACAAGGAAGTAGGTCTGTAATGACAAGGGTCTGGTCTGCAACCCTTTTTATAAACAGGAATTATCACAGCTGTATGCTATGGGTTGGGGAGGCCACTAGTAACAGCAGAATAGGCCATGTAGTAATGACAGGTGCAATTAATCCAATGTTCTCCTTATAGAGATCCATCAGGACCCAGTCAGACCCAGGTGCCTTCCTAGATGGGCTAGCAATGATTGCCTCATACACCTCTGAGAGATCAAATCTAATTTTCAAAGGAAAAATAATAGATAGCTCAGCAAGATCACAGGCTATGTTGTTTGGGCATGAACAACTTTAAAGTGCTCAATCCAATGCTTAGCACTAACATTGGTCCCAGTCCCCTCTCTCAAAGCCCCAGAAACGTTTGGCCGGTTAATAATTTTCCAAAACCCACAGGTGTCCATAGTGGTAATGGCTGAGACGAAGGTGTCCCACATATCCTGTTTAACAGCCCGCTCTCTGGTAAAGATGACCTTTTTTAGTAAATACTTCATGCAGCCAGATGAATCCTATCCCTAGGAGTAGCCATAATGGATGCACATAGCCATCTATTGGCCGCTCTACATTACTCGTTAAACCAAACCGGGTTAGAGGCTTTGCCCACAGGTGCAGAACAAAATATGGAGTTTTTTTAAACTGGCATTCAGGGAACGAAAAGCTGAAACAAAAGAGTAAATAGGTTGATCTGGTGATAAAAGAAATTCAATAAAAAGAGAAAGATTAGATTTAAGCACAATATTACAGAGTTCAGAAAAATCTGCATCTCCCCACCTGAACCTTAATCTCTGATTTCGAGAGGAAACACAAGTGGCTCCACTTAAAGCAGGAATATGGGCAGTCATGGGGAGGGCAAAAGAAAGTTCAAGTGGGTTAGTTATGATCACTAAAAGCACTGGTAGGGATAGTCACTGAATAAATAAATCTGTCCATAAAGGGAAAAACAAATATATAATCAATAATGGTGCCCCGGCCCCTTCCTATGATGGTGGGAACTGCAAGATCAACTGGTCACAAGAGTTCCATTGAATTCACCAACCCCAGTTCAAGGATGTGCTTGAAAAGCCTCTCACCCCTTGAAACTATCCCGGAAACAGCATCATTGTGAAAAACCTAGAATGGTTGAATCACAGTATGATTAGATCCCAATTTTGCATTAAAGTCTCCCCCAATTATAACATTAAAACTGTTAAACATTAAGAAGGACTTCCTTCATAGACCCTGCCCAATGTGAACCAAATCATCCAAGCTACAGGTGCTGCGAGATTGCCAACAGCATTAAAAAAATTAACAGCACAAAAGTAAAAATTGTTACAGTGAACCAACCAATCTGGATCCCTGCATGCTTTACTGGCACAGAGAGGGCCTTAAAACCACATGTGGTACGAACAAACATCATTAGAACCCCACAAGCTCTACCCCTATCAGCTTTCAAAGAAGGGACACAAAAACTCTGATAGCCATCCCACGTAAGTTACACCAGGTTTCTTGGAGCATGATCAGATCAAACTTAACGCAGTTAAGCCAATTCTCATTCCCCAGCTTGGCCAACAACCCAGCCACAATCATTTTCAACAGAGGACCTAAAGAATCACCTCCACCAAGAATAAAAAGAGTATTGGGAATAACTGAGCTGGTGGAGGAAACAACCTCTAAGGTCTGCCTGTGGCGAGAATTTAAAACAGCAGTGGGAATATTGTCATTGCGCTGAGATACAGCGCTCACCCTTCTCTGTCCAGAATAAGATGCCCATGATCATATGTTCTGATTGGTTCTCCAGGATACAGAGGATGTCAGTCCATCTCATTAAGATCCAATAAAGGAGCAAAGCGGTTGTTACATGGGATATGACAGCCACCCAGCTGATTAAGTTCTCACATCCCTGTAATAGATGTAAAAGACTGACCCTTTTACAAATGTCTGTAAAAAAAAAAAACAAGGAGCAAGACACTAATGTTGCTGACTGA
The DNA here is from genome assembly GCA_963921515.1 of Calotriton arnoldi. Classification (NCBI taxonomy): domain Eukaryota; kingdom Metazoa; phylum Chordata; class Amphibia; order Caudata; family Salamandridae; genus Calotriton; species Calotriton arnoldi. The sequence continues at coordinate 708,449 of CAWUFW010008935.1, forward strand.
AACAATCATCTGGGGATGTTGATCCAGATAACACCTTGCAATGAGTGGGTCCAACCCCTGCCACTCGCCAAACCATCAGGATATTCATATAGTTCCAAATGTTAAAGCTTGAATTATTAGCAAGCCAGTGGCATACTTTATTTTTGAGCTGGGCAGTAGACTCTCTGCTAGGGTCCATTAGCTCTGGAATGCAGGGGGTAGATTGATCTGCTGCAAAGGAGATATATGTTGTGAGACCGGGGCAATAATGGGAAGAGGGTGGCTGGGTTTAATTACGTTAGATGCACTATCCTGAGTGACTGGGGCAATAAGGCTCCGATGGAGAAAGCCAGCTGAAAGATGAGCGGTTTTACTGGATTGAGTGGATTGTGTGGGGTTGGACAATTTAGAAAGAGACAGGGGCCCAGCTGCGGTGATAACTGCAGGGGTTGACTCAATACAAGAAGACTTATGATGGCATTTGCAGAGTTTAGAAATGTTGTCAACTTCGACAGCAAGCTTATCCAATTTCTTCTTTAGCGGGGTCAAGACATTTGTTAAAGGCAGCAACAAATTAGGTAATAAGGGAGACCCAGACAGGGTCGTCAAAAGCATCCGGGAAAATTTTGGTCAAGGTTTCCGATGGACCAGGGATGTGGTTACATGTGGCATCGACTCAAGGGGTTTCATGCCTAGACCTTCGCTTGCATTTGACAACTGGGGTGCTGTTTGATTGAGTCTGCTGGGTCAATAAATCCTGAGGGGAGCCAAGAGCAGCAGCGTTAAGCAATACCTCCTTGATATCCTGACGCACTCCAGGCTCCCCAAGAGCCACAGGTCAAGCACCGGTGGCCATAGAAATGGAAGTAGAGCCAGCAAGATCCAGGGACAAATGTCTTTCTGCCAAGTCATTCTTGGTAATAACGCCCACAGCTCTAGCCTGGAAGATGTCTATGGCAGTGCTATTGGGTCTCAGAGTGGATTTACAAGTTGGGGTTTTCCTTTTCACCATATTGAGAGTGTAGGGGACCCACAATGCTGAGACCAGAACCCTAGGTGGAGCTGGGAGGCAGAAATATCCAAAACAGGACAGATGGGAAAAAGGAAGCAGCATCTTACTTCTCTAAAGGCATAAGAACGTAACGGCAGTGTTTCCAGATGCTTCCCTGGTCAAATAACCAAGAGACAAGGTGCCTGGCCGAAGCCCTGGCACATCCAGCGAATCGGAAGTCCGCATGGCACTTAAGAGAGCAAAGTCCAATGCAGCCCTGCCTTTCCCAAGCAGCTATGGGACTCGGAGTGCCCCACAGCGGCTCCCTCTCTAGCCCCACATGATATATTCAATTAAAATACCCACTTAAAATATATCTTATGGAAATACAATAACTTTGTTCATAAACTCTGGCTTCATAATTCCTGACAAAACACACGTCTCATTCTGAAACACCAGCTTTCCTTTTTAGGTAAATAAAACCAAATACCCCAAACTACAGAAACTAGATTTTTCAACATAATTTGTTGTTACAAAGAAACCAGTTTCTCAGTTTAGTAAATCACGGAGCTCTGTCCCCAAATACCAACTTGTCATTTTCATAAAGTTCTCTTATGGCCAAAAGTTGAGTCACATGTTCATGTATCCTAACCACAAGTCAGGGACTCCCTTCACATGCTAATGGTAGACAACAAATGCCCCGGATTTCTATCTGACGCAAGGTTGTACAGTGGAAGCCATGGTAAATTTAATGGAAAGAAACTTTATGCCAGTGCCACGTTAATTCATAGAATGGCCAAAGTAAGCCAGGAAAGTCACCATAATGCCTAAAATTAACAGTGTGTCTCACGGAGGGCAGTCCTATACCAGGAACGCTATAATGTATACAGATGAGTTCCTACAGTGCAGGAAACAAGTCATCTCAGGATGCTTTCAATATGCAAAGGAGGTCCCCTTTGGCAGAGAATGCCCACCTTCATCTCTACCTCTGTCAATGTCCCTTCAAACTCAGACTTTTCCTTTCTTCTCGAAGGGTCTCTGGGTTTAATCATTGCTCAGCTTCTTTCAGGTCCATTTAAAGATTCTCTATTTTTAACCATTCTACATCTTTTTCGTATCGCTATCTCTTGGTTTGCATTTTATTGTTCCCGTGACTGTTTCAGTTTTCACCACAATTTTCATCTTTGTTTGTGTGCTTCTCTTTACTACAGGCCTTGATCTACTCTGTGTCTCCTGGAGCTAAAGGAGAGCTTCCTATCAGACGTTGTCTTAGCAGACGCGGACCCCCTTCCTCTAAACGGGCTACTAATAATAAAACACACTCCAGATTCAAAACAATGTGGTTTTTTAAATTGAAATAGCACGAGGAGAGTATGGCTATATAGTTGCTTTTATGCATGTTGAAAGTTATACAAAAATAATTGTAATAAATCCCATTTGCTTCATGTGATCCACAGACAACTTGTGATTTGCATACGCTGGGGAAAACCTGTTGGTGTATGCGGCCTACAGAAAAGACAACACTTCTTGTCTGCTTTCTTGGAAATGGCATTTCTTCCATTCACTGTTAACTGGGGCAGGTTTGCCAGACTGACAAGTCAACAGGCAAAAATAGATAGGTTCTAAGTGGATTCTAGATGTATATGGCCACCCCTGTATGTAGTTGAGATTTGAAGCGCGAGGAATATTGGTCTTTTCCTCCTCATTTCTAGACACTGTATCCTACCTTAGACTTTTCCTACCACAGCTTGCTTTGTTAGGCAGGCGGGGGCTACTAATCGACTAGAGCTAAACATCTACAGATCTTCTCAGCTGAAAGGCGTGAAGAGATGGTGCTGACCCCATTGTTTGCTGCAGGCCTTGATGGACTCTATGGCTCTTGGAGATGAAGGAAAGCTTCCCATCAGATGTTGTCTTAGTAGATGTGGAATCCCTTTCAAGTGCAGGGGTTTCATAATGCTGTGCAGTAAGAATCTTTGCACTGAAAGAGTTTGGAGAGGATATGCCAGTGAGATTTCAATGAGCAGAAGACGACCTTCAAAGGGTTTTGATTGCTTTAGGAGTACAGAGGTGAATGGAAGACATTTAGGAGGGCTTCAGATCGGCACTCTAGATGGCACTCTATACTGTCCCCTTCACAAAGCCATGCTGGATCTGCAAACCATCAGTACAAGCCGGGAGGAACAAGAAAACAGGCATCATATGTTTCAACTGCTGAGGAAGTACAAGGAGCTTTACCTAACTTTGTCTGAGTTCTTTGCTTGTCTGAAGGTTTGTTACTAGTGTTTAATTTGTGCCATAGGCTGGTGGGCCCTGTCGGCACTCGCTTCATAGAATTGGTACTCTTGATCCTGAAATACTGCTTTTTCACAGGTCGTCAGTGTTGTGTATTCAGTGTGAGCCTGGAGCTGCCCTATTTGCACAACACTAATGAGTTGTGCGTCATTGCGGCGAGTAAGTGTGCATCAGAGGGAGCGCATAGGAAAGCCTGAATATGAGTAAGAAAATGTAAATGAATCCAAGTTGGTTATGCAAACACGGTTACATTTCACACATTTTACTTCATGTTGCATAGTATAGATCTTATTTTTATAAGACTTCTTTTCCCTGATGTGTTTCTGCAGTTTTGTTTTTCATATAACATATGACTCAAGTATAAGGCATAATGCAAACTGAGTTGCCTCCTTATATCAGGATGAGTTAGGGAAGTGGATAGGTGATCATGGCAGCACAACTGAGAGCTCTGGAGCGTAGGGTGAAAGCAGTGCGAGTTGTGACAATGCCAGTCACTGTGTCATGCTGGTGTTCTTAGTGCATGCTTATTCACTCCCTGGCTTCTCTTTAGCACACAGAGAGTAGTGGTCTCATATATGCCATTTCTAATTCCAATTCTATGGGGAAGTGTGTGAAAGAATTACAATGGTTTTTACTTAGGAAAAGTATCACGGGAGCACTCCAGCAAACCCTCCTTCTGGGAAACTGGCTCGCTTGCAATGCCTACTCACTGCAATCGTACAGTCACTCTGCAGGCAGTGGCCTTTGCCAGTGATGGAAGCAAATAGCACTGGTGTGGGAAAGGAAGCTGCACTCTCCTAAGAAAACATCTCGAGCACATGTACCTATGTTTTTAACAACCTAACCACTGACTGTGACCATGAATAATGTAGATAGCTTCCTGATTGATTCCTAGCCCCAGTAGAGTCTCTGCTCTGCTTTGTCTGCACCTGCAGCCAGAGGCTGCCTTTTGCACTAGGAAGGACCGAGAAAATTCAAGTGCAGATTACAGAGGAAGACTGCCGTCCAGTAGAAATGATCACCTTTGCCTGCCTTTCTGAATGAACCAAAGGACTTTGGTACCCGCCAGAAGATATATCGGAGTGAAATGCTGTACTTCAAAACAGTTCCGACGATCTATCTCAACCCAGCAAAGTGATACTGCTGCTACCCTTGCATTACTGTTGAGCACTCAATTTAATGACAGTGGACTCCATTGGCAAAGCCTTCAGGTCTGGTCTGGTGTGGGCTGGCAGCATTATGACTGTCAATGTTTGTTTTGTTGCGTCATGATCTTTGTTAAACTTTATAGTTGGGGTGCTGCCAGGCCCTCGTCAATATGAAAAAATGGCTATTAATAGCAGTCCCTGGCACTGGAGGGAACTATTTGTATGCTCCATGTGAAAGAGCTGAACACCGTCAATGGATAAAGAGGTCTTGCTGAAAGGAAAAAAGCGAATTATTATATATATATATATATATATATATATATATATATATATATATATATATATATATATACACATACATACACCAAAAACGCCATTCCACCTGCCGTCGCTCCTCACACCGCAGGTGCTTGCCCAGCGCAAGGTGGTCTTGCGAAATGAATGCCTGCACCGCAACTCTCCCGTCCAATGCCGTTTGAAAAATAATTTAATCCTGTGTCGGACTGACAACAAATGCGTTTTGGCATTTCCGCCTTCCTCAGTGTCAATATTACATTCAAAAACGTGCTTTTTAAATAAAGTTTTTCTAACCGGAAATCAGTGACATGGAAAGGGTACATGGGAAGATGTCGGTGTAATCTAGTGAGCGTGTGCAGACATTTTTTGTTTTTACTATCATTGCATTATGTAAACGGAAAAGCGCTTTCAATTTCACATTATTAAGTGAAAATATAGGCGGTGATATTTACAATATATACAGTGGTTGAATATCGGTTAATTCATTTTTCCATTTATGAATCAATTCGAAAATTCATCATAACATTAATTCATTCTTAATGTTAAAAAGTCAATCATACCACCTCACAATCCACTTATATTTTTTCAGTGCTTGAAAATTGGGCATGACAACAATGCATTTTTAAGGATATGTCCAGGTACGTTCTCTTGTTGAGCACCAAGTATATCACAGTATCATTACTATTCACTGGCGGCCATATTTGAATTGGCAAACATTTTTCCCAGTACCGACCCATTACCGATAATTATACTGCCTATCAAAATCATATTCTTTACAAAGAAAAAACACCTGGCAAGCCTTCTGATTTTATGTTAAGCCCTTGGGGCACCAAAATAACCCAAGTATATACACAATAATTCCGTTCCTCATTGTCTGCAGTTTCGCATCATTGTTGTTCGTGATGTTACCGTTATAGCTCATCTGCATATTTGAATACTGCGCTGAATGGGCTGCAGTGGCACCTTGTAACGGCTGTCATTTGCTATTCACTACATCAATGTAATATTCTGCTAGAGCCCCTACAAATAATATACATTTCCTTCACTGGAGCATCTTATTTTCTGATTTCCGGTTAGAATCCGGATAGGAAAAACTTTTTTAAAAAAGCACGTTTTTGAATGTAATATTGACACTGAGGAAGGCGGAAACGCCGAAACGCGTTTGCTGTCAGTCCGACAAAGGATTAAATTATTTTTCAAACATCATTGGCTCCAGAGTGCGCTCGTTTGGGAAAGCAACTCCAAGGACGGGAGAGTTGCGGTGCAGATATAGATATATATAGATATATATATATATATACACACACACACACACACATATATACATTTTAGGGAAATCAAAAGCTCATGGCCTAGGCTAACCCTAAAAAGGTAACTTTGTACATTTCCATTGAACAATCAAGTGGTTCCTGTCTTAGAACATTGCCACATTTTAAGTGTAGTCTGTTCCTCTGTTCAGAGGAAATCCATCTCTGAAAAATGTTGTGCCCAAGCTCACAGATTTGTAGGTCATGCTTGTGGAGCTCTTTCTGCATGGAGGCCCATTGCTAAAATCTACTTCGAATAAAGTTACAGGAACCCACAAGAAATTTACAGAAACATTAGCTTCGGAGTACTTCCTAGTTTAGAAGGCAGGATGCAAACAAAAAAGTAGACCAAAGGCTTGTGTATAATGCTTTAGCCGAGTTACAGAGTCTGGTTATATCTTACACTAACAGTGTTTACTGGCTGATATCAACCTATATGTTGATATCGCTGATGACAACAAAGGAGAAGATTTTGTGAGGAATGTTAAATCACTGGGACTATCCCAACTAGTGAAAGACCCTACATACACGGCTAATTACACCTTGGACCTAATGTTAGAGAGCATTGTTCAGCTGGGCAGTCTCAGGCAGCACAAATGGATGGACCATTATGTGGTGTAATTCAAAGTCATGACTCACTTGTTTAAGCCTTTCGGGGACAAAACTAATACCTACTTGGATATAAAATTGAACAAAATGGATCCTGGGCAAGGAATTAAAGGAGATGAATGGGAGGGGGCAGCTAATTTTTTGGGTTATTCACTTTTCCTCTATTTTGAGTCAATTGTTTTTTTGATGGCTCCAGACTTAGAAATCCTAAATTAGAACAGTCAAACTTGAGAGCACCTATTTTTCTGAGACACTGAAATCCATTAATTATGCACCAGGAAGCTGAAGTCAGCCTAGAGAAAAACATACTCTGAGGCTGATAATGCCTTGATTATAGCTAAAACAATTGAAATTGTTGGTCACATTTAAGTCATTCTGCAACTCCGTTTGCCTATTCAATACCACTGTTTCTCAAGAACTATCCAATGGGCTTGCTAGCTATTTTATCTCCAGACTCAGAGGAATAAATGAATGCATAAAAATTAATCTGCCTCCTGGGAATTTGTTCCTGCACCCTTTTTTCAAACTCTGATGAGGAGATAGTATGGGGAATTCTGAGCAATAAATAAAGTTCACCTAGGAACCATTTCCCAGGGACCATTTTGAAAACAAATACGGGCCATTATTAAGCAGGTACCAAATATAATCAGTGCCAGAGCGTCCTCTTTGGAAAATATGTAAAGGGAATCAGAACTCCTCCCCCTTTTGAGGAGTCAGAGGCATAGAATCCTTGGTACTTGGCTTTGAGAATGGGCAGGCAAATGAGTCTGCACTACTTATAGCTCCATGTGAGATCAGGCCAATTGATGATGCAGACATGATGGTTGTGACATGTTTAGGTCTCCCTGAGACCTTTGACACCGTAGACCACAGGATTATAATTGGCCACACTAGGAGTGATGGTAGGGTGTGGAGGTGATTTTAGACTTTTCTAGAGGATGATACCAGATACCAACTCCCAGCCACCCCCCCCCTCACATTTAGATCAATCAGGGTGTCTCCATATGTTCAGAACTAAGCTGTGAGCCTGGAATTTGCAAACATTTTGACATGCCTCCAATGTCTACAGAAAGTTTAATTGACTGAGAACTAAACAAATGTGCGACTTTAAATGACTCGCTCGGTCTTAGGATTTTTGTGGGATGTTTTCAGTACTTTACATTACTTCAGGCTTAATCACTGCATACAATCCACTGGGTCTCCTCGGTTCTATGAACCAAACGTTATGAGAGAGAAGTTCATCGGCCAGCTTTTTTGCTTTTGAAACCTAAATTCTGAAAATACTGTTAGAGCTAAGGAAAATTGGTAACTCTAGAAAGATACATTTCTTTTCTATTAGTGTTTTGAGTGTCTGCATGTTTGAGGTATGTGTTTGGTGTCTCAGCTTTAGGAAGCCTTCACCTACCGGAGTACTTAAGTATAAAGAAAGTTTAAGAACATCAATCAGTGGAGTACCCCAGGAGCATTCTATGACTTTGCACTAAGCTTCAGCAGTGAAAAGGTGATTTCTCCCAACTGAAACTTTTTCATCTTGCCTTTCTTCACGAAAGGGCTCCGAGCATGCGTATCTGTCAGATCCTGTTTGGAAGGCCACAGGATAGACAGGGGCTACTGGGACCCAACTGTGGTGGTTGAGAGTTGATTGCCAGCGGTGTCCTCGAACCCATCCTACTATTGCTCTGCAAACTGTGCCAAGTAGAAACCTTTCCATATGTGGCTATGAATGTAGCGAGGGTGAGCAATCACAGGCTTCTCAGAGAGGTCGTGAGTGGAGGTAGAGCTCAGAACTCATCAATCAGCTAGCAGGCACATTAGGGCAAAGTCCAGCCCAGTGCCTCTCTTAACAAAAACAAAAAAAAACTTTTAATCTCGTCCAAAAGCTATAAATTGTACAATGCAATGGATGCAACATACTGGGTCACAGAATCAGGAGTTCTATCCACAAAGTGCTACAGCCCTGGACCTGCCTGATTATAATCCTCCTCCCACTATGGCCAAAATTCCTACTATTGCGGTCAACACCTTTCTATGGGTTTAGGTAGATTAGCTTCCAGTGCAGTTCACTCAAATGTGCTAAGCTTTAAGTATGCAGCTCAGTTCAATTGTTTATCTTTCCTTTACATGAAACAACATTCTGTAGCTGGGTCGACAGATTGGCCCATAAGCAATAAGTCTCTCATCCCCTGGCACGGGTTAAGCACCGCAGTTTACCTGCAAGTTGCCTTCTACAGGCTCGAGTGTGAGATGGATGCTTCGTGCCCACCCACCTTCATAGTGTGGACTCTGTTATGGGCGGTGTTGGCAGCTGTTCAAACAGCGTTGCATGGTGATTTCAGAAAGGCAGGTCTTTTCTGGTGTGCCCGGTTCAGCAGCAGCGGTCCTCTTGGTCGGCTGCAGGTAGGCGCTCAGCAGAGATAATTGTGTTCTTCAGGCCCAATCTTCTTGTGATGGGAGCTTTGGGCAGAGACTCTGGACAAATCTGGCACTGAAGTGTTCAAGTCCATCACTCCTCACCAGCACAGGCAGCACCAGTTGATCAAACCTGTGGTTAGCTGCTGACTGACAGGTTTTGGTCACAAACCTAGTACAACTCAATTCATGAAGTGTGTAGAGAAGCCGGGAGGAGCTTTTCACAGGATGGGTCTCGTGGCAATCTGGCTTGGTCAGCTTTCACTATTGCTCAGAAAGATAAAGTGGGGTGGTTTTGATCCTACATGTGTACACATGTCCCAGGCAGAGGATGTGGATCTCCTGTCTCAAACTTAAGAACCACTTTAGGATGTTTTTTTTTTTTTTTAAGTGTCCTTCTCAAGGTGCTGTCTAGACACAGCCGTTGCGTGCTTCCTACTGAGAGAAGCATCACTCTACACAAAACAATTTCTGCAGAGCCAGCTGAGAAAGTCTTGAAAGAGAAACACACCAAACCAGTACCGAAGTTTGAGACCATGGATCAACATACCCAGCCTATAAAATATGTATTAAAGTGGGATCCAAACCATCCCACATTGTTCCAGCGCGAGGTTCTTTGTGACCATGGAAGGGAGTACTCTGCAGAGTACTCAAAGAACTGCTGTGCAGCAAGAGCTTCTGTCTGCCTGACAGCCCGTCTCCCAGAGGTGAAGGGACATCATCTTAAGCTTGCATTCTCAATTGATAGAGCAGAGAATCTAGCTAGTGCCTAGAAACCTGCCTGCTGAGACAGGGAAAGGGTGTGCCTGGGTCTGCAAGAGCAATTAGAAAGCCTAGATGTTACCTGGGTGGGGAGAGGACATTAGAGTGAGAGGGAATATCATTATGTGAACGTAACCATGGATTCAACCCTGTATTGAACATTGGATTGTGTAGCATTTAGTTTTGTTGTGCAACTAAATTAATATTTTTATCAAAAGACAAGCCCTGGGTTAGACATTCAAGTTAGTATGTGTGTTGGTTGACTAGTGAGTTTTGAGCTCTTGACCACAACAATACCTCCCTCAGAAGTCTTGTGCTGCTTACTCTCGGTATCCTGATAGTCAAGTATGGAATGGGTTGCACTTCGACAATTATGCAGAGTCATAATAGTTCAGCCTCCAGGACACCAGCATCAAATGACTTCCCACCACTGTTGGGGCCCAGGAGACCTGGTCTGACTGGGATCCCCCCCGACCCCATCCCTTTATGGGATGTGACAAATAGTACAAGGTAAGTCTGAGTGAAGAGTAGCTGTCTTGTCCTACTCTATCTGGCATCTGGGGAGCTACATTGCTACATGGACAGAAGGGGATGGAGAAGTTAGTTTACAGTGGTGGCTGGTTTTCGCTGAAAGAGCTGGAGTGTAGAAAATACTTGACCCAAAATGCATTAAGTCAGTGAGTGAAGTGAGCAGTCCCCACTTCCTTGAGCACAATATTGTGAAGGAACTCTTATGAAATATTACAATGCTTTCTTGTTGTAATCAAGCCTCAACCACCCCAGGAGTGCTGGATATTCCCCTCGCTAAGACATTTTTGTAAAAATGTAGCAAACTTGTGCGTTTTTTAGCCCAACGACCCTGAAAAATGCAGCAAAAACACAGGTGAAACAGGCCGGTCAAAAAATGCAACTTTGTATGGTTTGCTATTTTTCATAGCATACTTATTCCATTCAATATTTCAGTTACTTTTATGTTTTTTCATCATGGCCCTTGAAAGTAGAATTTCAGAGATAGGTTATGACTGAAAATCCAGCAGGCTTGAAACGTTTGATCTTAAAGCCAGGAAGTGTTGGCATTAGAATGCCTCATGAATTGCAGACATTACATATCATAAACCATCTCATATATCAAAAGTAAACCATACACAACACTCCCTATTCCAGACCACAGGATGCAGAGTTAGACAGATTTAACCGGCTCAATAAGGGTGCCATTACTCAGGTAATGGAGTTCTTATAGAATTAGCCAGCACACAAGTTACACCATTATGCCAGGGCATTCACCACTATGCCATGGTCCACTGTTTGCCAATAATGACTATCCTTACAGTACAGCAAACATTATGGTTGGTGCAGAGACTGGCATGCTATGGCTAACAAGGCTTTACCATTAATTTCCGGCATCTCGCCAATGCCAGCTTTACAGAATGGCCACAATATGACAAGAACTATCATCGTTATGCTAGAACCAGCATTATGTCAAAGGTGGGCGTCAGCATGCCCTGGATGCGCATAACATGATCAGATTACTATAATAATGGCAGATTCAGCTTCATAACAGGGGTGGCCCATCACAACAAAAACTAAAACAATGCATCAGTTATTACCACCATTATACTATGGTTTCAAGGCCAATATTCTACAGATGACCCACAGATGACTCCTATATGTGCCCAGGGGCATCGTAAGTGGTTAGCGGGTTTCCTGTATGGTCGGTGGAGGGAAGCCTGAATGAAGAGTGATTTTAAATACACACACGAAGACGTTCTCACACCTGTACAAACGCAATAACGCCATTTTAAAAAAGATAGACCAGAATGCTGATCTTACCTCCTGCCCTTTGCTAGATGACACTGCTTGTTTTCAGCAAGAGTCGCGGTTCCTGCTGCACGTGGCCTGCACATGTGCTGAAAGATTGTTTCAAAGTACAGGGCTTGTAACAATTGCCATGAAGATGAAGGCGCATGGTATTTGGCTGTTTTTGCAGGCTCTATGCTGTCGCTCACACTGCAAAAGCAATGCCTGGCCTTCCACTGACATTTGCCCTTGGCCATACAGTGCTCTGCAAAAGAGCTCACGACCGTAATATGAGAAGGGAGGTCACGCGCAGATCACTAGTGCAACCGCACCCAAAGAGAACAGAATGTGAGATGGCCCAAGCTTGCACGAGCAGTCTATCACATAAGGATATTTTTAGAATTTTTATGACTCTCTTAGAGGTTGGAACAGTGCAACTCCATCTACCTCAGGCGGTGCTATACAATTTACAGCCTTTCATACCTTTGTGTTCAATATTACATTATGCACAGGTAACTTTGTGACACTGTAGAGAGCAGAAATAGGCATGGTTGCAAATAAGTAATTGGAGGATGGGAGAGTTTTTTCTGAAATTAAATTTGTTACTGATGGCTTCAAAGTATATTGGAAGAGCTCTACCCGTTTGCGCACAGCATGGGATTTGTGGATTCTGGAAAACATTGGACAGTAGGGCTGAGGAACTGCACCTTTCCCAGTATTCTCTCTTCTTGACATCCAACTAGGAAACAAAACTATACCCTCAGTGGAGCATAGTGTGCCACCTGACTGGTATATTGCCATGACTGTCATTGCATCTAGATATAGAATACAACAAGTATCATACCTACTACAAGTCAGGACTATTGGATTTGTCAATAGTTGTTAGTTGCATAAAATTAATAAGCAACAACTAAGGCATTGTTGTATATAAAATTGAAAATGCTTCAGTTCTGAAACGATGAGACTGTGAAAGAACTAAAACAAACATCAAAAGCAGTGAAGGGTGGTACTGCTGCAGAGTTAAAAAAAAATTTGACCCCGAGGGTGAGGGCAACAATGATGGAGAGTCTGTTAGGGACCCGTCTCGGCACCTGCTTTTAGAATTGCAGGTGCTGAACACCAGCAGGACTGGGCCCCACTTAAAGCCATGCTCTCCACGTTTCTAATCCAAACATATTCTATATTTGTGTGGCGCATATGCCAAGCTTTAGTCATGTCATGTCATGTCATGTCATAAAATGCCGTGCTTTAATCCTAAATGTAGTTTGAGGTTTTTGGAAGTCAAAATATAGATATGTCTAGAATTTTGAAAGGACAGGATTTCCACGACAAATAAAAATGTAAGGCAATAGATTAGTAAAGTACCAGAAGGAAGCGTGAAATATGTTTTTCCGACCAGAGTAAAACAGAGAACAGCACAGCCAATTGGATCTGTGGGAGGACCAGGCAGACAATATGCCGTGCTGACAAAGAAGAAAGTGTGTGTGCTCATAATGGGTCACTCGAACGTTTAGAGTATGTTATTTGAAAATCACAAAGAATTCTTGGAGAAGTCATTAGCAAATGCGAATGTTAAAGCGTTAAAGGGGTGTTACTTCATGAAAGAATGTATAACAATGACAATACTTAATTGCTTACTGGTGTAAGCTAATGTTGTCATATTTTACACTGTTACAACAATGATCACATAAAACCCACAACTGAAGACGGCGAAAAAGCTTTTTAAATTCTACGCAGTAAACTTTAAACTGTTTTTTGCTTCTCCTGACACATTTAAATCCATTTATGCGTGGGAAATGCTCTTAGACAGATACTGATACTCGGTAACAGAATTCTGCATTCGAAATGCTGCTACCAGCATACCTGCGTTACATTCTGGTGTACTAATAGCTTTGTGAATCAGCCCAAATGACTTAAGAGGCGATATTGAGGGGAAAAACGGGAACTCTGCCAGTTAAAAAATATATATGAGACTACAATATAGAAGTCATAATTTAATAACAATACAGTGGATGGAAATATTTTTGAAGGTATTTTGGCTTTCTCTGGACTTTATCCAAAAGTCCTTAGCTTTAGTACTGCCAATACCAATAGGTTTTTAGGTCTCGCCTAGCGATGCAGCGCATGCGCTCTTCGCTTGCTAGACTATTGTCGTCGGTTTTGCTTCGGAAGCGGGGTGGAAGCTCCACCCATGCTTCTGATTGGCACGCGTCAAAAATGCGCGCTTTTAATTGGAAGGGAGGCATGTTTGTACCCTCCCGGTCTCCTGTTTGCCATGCCTGTCCGGACAGGAGATGTGCACACGTACGGTGCGCACGCATGGCGCGCTTCCACTTTCTTCTCGCGGGCGTCTCTTTTGATCACGGCGTTTCTGCACAGCGCGCGCATGGCGCGCTTTCACTTTCTTTTACTCCATATTGAAGAGCAAAGTCCTCTTGAGTGGATTCCATACAGTGGGCGTCTTTTTGATCACGGCATTTCAGCACAGCGCGCGCATGGCGCGCTTTCACTTTCTTCTACTCCATATTGAAGAGCAAAGTCCTTGCCCGGCCGTCACAGAGAACTACACTGCCATGGCATTTCAGCACAGCGCGCGCATGGCGCGCTTTCACTTTCTTTTACTCCATATTGAAGAGCAAAGTCCTCTTGAGTGGATTTCATACAGCGGGCGTCCTTTTGATCACGGCGTTTCAGCACAGCGCGCGCATGGCGCGCTTTCACTTTCTTCTACTCCATATTGAAGAGCAAAGTCCTTGCCCGGCCTGCACAGAGAACTACACTGCCATGGTACCAACTGTCTCCCTTCCTGCCCCCGCACTATTACCCCGCGATGCAGCTACAGGACAACGGTTACATGCCATGGCTCTGCAACAAACCATGCCTGCCATGGTGCTCACCCAGAGCTGGGTGCAATTAAGCAGTACAGGGACCCGAAGGCATGTGGCATCGCAGAATAAAAAAATGGACGTGCTAGAGGTAGGCTTTTTAAAAAAATGTATTTATTTTTCTGCACTTTGATTTATAGCACAAACTTGACCCGAAGGAATCTGAGCGCTTTACGTCACCACCAATTGCATTACAGACAGACACACGGCTTGAACTAAGGAGAACAGGCATGCACAGCGGGGGTGCAGGCGTTTATAAAGTATGTGCTAAACCACAGTGCGTGTTTGGTGAGTTGCCTAAAACTGCACAGCCTAAAGATGGGAAGCCGGGGTGTGCTTGAACTGGTGTTACCTAGTTCTACAGTGCACCACTTTAAGTGCATGGGTGTAACGCAGTTAAATCCTACTGTGTAGGATTGACAGCGTCTCTAGGAATTTATTTATAAAGGGCTGCGTGGATGGTTGTAAAAATGCTCCATTTATTAAACAGGACGGCGTAACATACAAACGACAATTTTTTTGATCTGTGCTGCAACACACGCGGAAGAAAGGCAAGCACCTGCTCACAAGAGCGTAACGCATGGGCACCACTTCTACGCACGAGTGAGAATCTGTGTGCTAACTCTGTTCTGGAAGAGTGCAGGGCTACCCAGTTCTTTAACAAACTAGCAGGACATTGCATTTGGGGAAATTAATCATTAATATCATTAACACACGTACTTTGCGCTTACACCTCAAACCCTGTACCTTTGAGTAAAAAATAGGGTGACTGGAATAAAAATGCACACACACCATGGTGTTGAGTAAATGTACAGCACCTACTGTGGTCTGCTGAATCTGACCTTGCTTAATATAACTAGTACTCGGGTAAAACGCTCCAATACCTTTGGTTCAAGCTTACTATGTATAAAATTGCTGGTGGGGTGATCCAGTCTTTCACAGCATGAGCAAACTTCCTATACCCTTTGCATGTACACATAATCAATGGCCTGTGCCGCTTGTTAAACTTGTCCCCGCCTACCAAACATCTAGAGCACACAGCTGAAATGCAGCCATTTATTTCCATTTTATAAATATACTACCTAAGCATAAGATTTACTTATAATAAGTAAATAACATCTCTACTTCCACTCCCTGCTTTATAATAAGGATGACATTTTGTGAGATTTAACGAGTGGTCCTGTTTTTCACACATTTACAATGCCAATAGCTCTAACTCTCGCAAATGCGAGACCTATTGCATTGCAAATGCTTGTTTGTTTAGGATCAAAACATAGGGGATCCTGCTCAAATTATTGCACTAAAGTCACCTCTGGCTGGACGGACAGCAACATCTCTTCTCTAGTTGGTTTTCACACAAAGGTGATTCAAAGTACAAAGCGGGTGCATTCCTGTATGTGTTGCTTAAAATTCAAATATTACCCCCTCCATTCAGTGTACATTAACGGTTTGCTGGAGTATGGTTGCACCTTTCAAGAAGAAAGGTCCAGAATCAAAGACAAGGCCAAAGGCCAAAGATGGCAGACATAGCTTAAATTAGCTCCACTGCATGCCACCTCATCCGTCTTCCTCGACACAGTAAGTCACGCATGAGCTTTAGGCTCCCACAGAAACTCCAAAGTAAAAATTAGCTTACTAGCCTCCCATCCCTCCAATATGGCCACCTCCTCTAACAACCAATCAGATAAAAGGAATGACCACCCACCAAGAAGACCTGTTTTCTTTTGTTTCTGCAATGCTCCGAATGCTGTGTGTTCAAGATTGCAGGTAAGTGGGGGTGGAGGTCCTGCCATTACGGACTCAGGCTCCAGGGGGGTCAAGGTACTGCTGGGCATGCCCGTTTGACCCCTGTTTGCGCTGTTATGAATAATCATTACCATTTCTTGCGCTCCCCGGTGTGCGTGGTTCTGCTCGAGTGGACTCACAAGGAACATGTTGGCATTTTTTAGCGCGGGCCAGCCTCGGGGCGACCGGTGCATGTTTACGGTCCTCTCGGCCTGGTAGTCCTGCAGGAGCGGACTCATGGGAGGGTCGTGCTCAATTTCAGGTTACTCACCGGTTCTTGGTGAGGGTAGCTGTTGTCTGGTTGGATCGGCTCCCCTCTTGCCTTAGCATAGGGGAGGAGCTGCCAGTTAAGACTACATACGCATTCGCGGGCGGACGAAGGAGGTGGTTTTATGGCATTTTGATGGTGTGCACGCTTGTCTTACTTGACCGCGGTCCCCCCGGTGTCTAGTGACACCGTCTCCAGGGCAGCCAAGGTGTTTTTTCACATCTGTGGTTTTCCTGGTTGTTTTTTATTTTTTTAATTAAACTGAGTATGGGTCAGTGTGCATTGCATGTTTGTATGATGGAGTCAGGTAGTAAAGCTACTGAGAAGACCCATCGTGTGGAGGAAGCAGGGGCTTCTGAACCGCCTCTTTCGATGGCTATGATCCGCCAGATGATCCAAGCTGTGGTTGCGGCTGCATTTAAAGACAGGGACCCTGGTCCTCCTGCAAAAAGATCCATGGTGGAGCCAGGCACTTTGGCGGACTCGGATGGAGAGGAGAATTTGGACCACAAAGGGCATTATGTGCAGGGACCTGAATTAAAGGAGGTTCTTCAACACATTTGCTCTAATTTGTCATTTCCAGATGCCGTGGTGCCTAAGGAGGACACTGATTTTTTTTCCGCCAGTACCAGAGGAAGAAACCTGAGTCCTTGCCTCTTCATTCTTCAGTTTTGAAGGTGTTAGAGTCTGAGTGGAAGGACGTGGATAAACATAGGTTTCCTAGGGTCTTGGTGAAGGGTTACCCTCTGCAGGAATTTGCTGAGAAATTCCCTGCTTCTGTTAAGGTGGATTCTTTGATGAAGGGGATGGCCTTCCAGGGGGTGATAATTTCGGTACATGCCTCACCGGCGGACCCGATGGATAAACGGGTGGACGCGGCAGTCAATTGTACTTTTTCTGCTTGCAATTTTGCTATTAGGGCTGTGGCCTACTCTATATATGCTTTCCAGTCCTTGCTAAAAGAATTCCAGACATTGGCAGAGTTGATGGACAAAGGGGAGGACGTGTCTCTCACCTTGGCATTGATGGAGCAGCAGGTCCGGCTCTCTTACGACATTTCGTTTGATTCCTTGGGGCGGCTGCCTCTATGGCGGGATCATCTGTCGCTGCACAGTGCCAGATGTGGTTGAGGTCTTGGAAGGCGAATGTGGCCCAGAAGGGCTTGCTGATGAAGATCCAATTTTCTGGGGTTCAATTGTTTGGTCCCCCATTGGAGGATATGGTTAAGAAGTCTGCAGAGGATCGAAATCTTCTGGCTCCTGAGAAACAGTCTGGTACCAGATTCTTTAGTTCCCTGAAAGCTTTTGGGCCGGCCCGTCAAGGGAAGTCACACCAGCCCTTTCGTGGAAGGGGGCGTGGCTGGGGTGCTCCTCCCTCTAAAAAATCCAGGTTCCTGACGGATTCTTCCTCTTCCCCCACCGTCTACAAGCCCTGACTATATGACAGTGAGTCAGGTTCAGGTGGGGGGCGTCTGTCTTTCTTTTCCAGTCTTTGGCTCTGATCAATTTTGGACCTGTGGGTTCTTCAAGTGGTGATGGAGGGGTTTCAGGTTGGTTTCTCTGTGTACCCCCCCCAGACATTTTTCAGGTCACTCCTTGACCTCGGGAAGTGTTGAAATGGCAGGCGCTTTTGGATGGCGTTCAAAGTCGCTTGGACAAAGGAGCGATTCTTCCAGTGCCTCCTTTGCAGGAACAGACAGGGGCTTATTCGGTTAGATTCCTGGTCGAAAAGCACACAGGCGATCTCAGGCCTGTGTTGGATCTGAAATGGCTAAACCCATTCATTCCCAATGTCAAGTTCAAGATGGTTTCTCTTCAGCACATTCTGCCATTGATCAATCAGGGGGACTTTCTGGCTTTCCTGGACCTGCAGGATGCTTATCTCCATGTCCCGGTCCATCTTGAGTCCCAGCGTTTTCTGCGCTTTTGTGTCCTGGGCCATCAGTTTCAATTCAAGGTATTGACTTTTGGTCTTTGTTCCTCTCCTAGGGTGTTTACTAAGGTGCTGGCTCCCACGATTGTCGTTTTGCATAGCAGGGGGATTAAGGTTTTTCCGTATTTAGAAGATCTCTTGATTTCTGCCTCTTCTTTTCCCAAGGCGGAACGTCATGTCATGGAAGTCTGCAAGTGGCTGGGAGACCATGGATTTTTGGTGAATCTGAGCAAGTCCTTCCTCACTCCAGCTCAGGATCTGACTTACATCGGTGTCAGGTTCATGACTCTGTTGGTGATGTGTTCCTGCCCAAGGCCAGGAAATTGACTCTGATGTCAGAGATTCTGTAATTGTTGTCCCTGAATTGTCCCCTGTGAGCAGTCGGTTGAGGGTGCAGGGGCTTATGTCTCCTTCCCTGATGGTTCTTCCTTGGGCCCGCTTGCATATGTACCCAGTTATCAACCATGTTTTGTCTCACTGGCTTCCGAGTGGTTAGAATTATCACCAGGGGGTGCCAGTGACTCCCCAGGTCAGGGAGGATCTGGGGTGGTGGTTGGACGAGGAGAATCTGTCCCGGGGTCATTTATTTCAGACAGTCCCTACCCGTGTGGTGACGACCGATGCCAGTCTGTTGTGCTGGGGGACTACTTTGGGGGACTTGTCGGTTTAGGGAAAGTCGTCCCGAGTTCTGGCCGCATGTTCACCCAATTACAGGGAACGGACAGCAGTTCACTTGGGTCTCCTGGCTTTTGCTGCTCACCTGGCGGCTCAACATGTGCAGGTCAGATCGGACAACCAGGTTGTGGTGAGTTACATGAATCATCAAGGGGGTTGCAAGGTGAGGCCGCTCAGTTGTCTGAGTCAGGTCATTTGTTCCTGGGCGGAGACGGAATTGAAGTCCCTGTCAGCAATTTACTTACTGGGCACAGAGAATGTGGTGGTGGACTGTCTCAGCAGGGTGTTTCCGTCCATGGGATCCCAGTCATTGACCCCGGAGGTATTCCTGAGGTTGCAGGCAAGGTTTGGGTCTCTGACGGTGGACTTGCTTGCCTCCCTGGACAATACCCGGCTCCCTTGTTTTGCACAATTATGCCTTGCCTGGTGGCTTGGAAGGTTGATGCGATGTCCTTTCGGGGTCTTTTGTATGCATTCCCCCCGGTTCCCCGGATTCCAGCAGTGTTGCAGAAAATCAGTAGGGAGAGGGCTTTGGTGATTCTGGTGGTTCCAGGGTGGAGGCGGCACTCTTGGTTTCCCTTATTGTTGGAGTTGACGGTTCAACCATGCTGGGTGATTACGCATCGCCCTTATCCATTGTTGGTTCCCCAGATTCCGTTCCAGGTGTTCCAGTTGATGCATCTTCAGGCTTGGCTCTTGAACGGCGACCTCTGATGCAGAGGGTGTGTTCCCACGTGGTGGCTGGTCTCATTCAACAGTCTAGACATCCTTCTACTTTACAGGCTTATGTCAAGCTTTGGTCCAATTTTTCTGGTTGGTGTCTAAGGAAGGGGTTGTCGGTTGAGGAGGTGGATCCGGTCCGAATTCTGGATTTTTTAATCAGAGGGTTTTGATCTGGGTTTGGCTCATTCTACGCTTCGGGCGCAGTGGGCTGCTCTTTGGGCATTCAGGTGTCCTCCTTTTGATGGGGTGGAACCTCTGGTTTCTCGTTTATGGTCTCTGGCATTGAGGCGCCCTCGACCGCTGTTGTCGCCCCCTTCGTGGGATCTGCCATTAGTTCTGAAGGCTTTGCAGGAGAGTCCTTTTGAGTCTCTGGAGTCTGAGGATGCGAAGTTTTTGACCTTGAAGATTGTCTTTTTGGTGGCGATTGCTTCTGCCAGGCTGATTGGTGAGTTGGGGGTCTTTCTTGAGATCTGCCCCATTTTTTCGGTTTCTGGAGGATAAGGTGGTGTTGAGGACTCACCCTACTTTTGTGCCTAAAGTGGTGTCGTTTTTCACAGGTCTGCTGAGGTGGTCCTGCCTGTTTTCTTTTCCGTTCCTCGGTCTGAGGAGGAGTCTTGGTTGCATCTTTTGGATGTGAAGCGGGCTTTGTTGGTGTACTTGTCTCGGACTGGGCCGTTCTGTAAGGGGGACAGTCTGTCACTTCTGGTCAGAACAGGCCGGGTTTGAAGCCCTCCAATTCTACCCTCAGTTGTTGGCTTAAGGAGGCCATTCTGGTGGCCTATGGTTCACAGGACAGGGTGGTGGACCTCCCGGTTCAGGGTCGTTCTACACGTTGTGCGGCTGTCCCTTGGGCCACTTTTAAGGGGGGTCCATGGAGGATATTTGCCAGGTGGCTACTTGTTCTTCTCCTCATACATTTATGGAGCATTACCTGCTGGAGATTGGGGGCGGTGCCTCCTTTTCTTTTGCTACTTCTGTGCTGTTGCATCTTGAGGTTCGGATTTCTGTACCCCTATTGTGTATATATTAAACTTGGTGTTGCAATCTCTCCTTTGCGTTGGCGGTCTTCTGTTCTCCATGAAGCCTATGCTTGCTTTGGTATAAGCTCATGCATGACTTACTGTGGCGAGGAGGTAATGCCCTGGTTACTTACCGGTAATCTTCATTACTCCAAGTCCTAGTTTTCCTTGCCACAGTATAGTTTCCCATCCCTCCCGGCCCTTGTTTTGAGGGCTTCATGTTTGTCTGTGGCATTGGTTACAGGTCTTCTTGGTGGGTGGTTGCTCCTTTTATATGATTGGCTGTTAGAGGAGGTGGCCATAATGGAGGGATGGGAGGCTAGTAAGCTAACTTTTACTTTGGAGTTTCTGTGGGAGCCTAAAGCTCATGCGTGACGTACTGTGGCGAGGAAGACTAGGACTCGGAGTAACGAAGATTACCGGTTAGTAACCAGGGCATTAAGGGTTTGCTGGAGTATGGTTGCACCTTTCAAGAAGAAAGGTCCAGTATCGAGGTCATGGTCAAGGGTCAAATATGGCTGACATAGCTTATATTAGCTCCACCGCATGCCACCATTGATCCTTAAGTGATCCTGCCCATCCTCTCTGCGATCTGATGCCACAGAGGGGGAGCAATGCAGAAGAGCACAGTGCCCCGGTTTGAGACGTAGAGCTGGGATTTTGGTCAGGAGATGTGCCAGAGGAGTTACAACCTACATCAATGAGGGCCAAGGGCAGAGCTTTCGCCAGACTGGAAACTGCAGAGGCTTTGGTGCCTGCTGTGAGCAGTGGGGAGAGGCACCTTGCTCCCATCTGAGAGATGCCATCCAGGCGAAAAGCAGATTGGCTGCCGACCTGGATCCGAACGTGGTTCTTCAGGGAACAACGGGTGTCTTCTAGGAATCACGCTGAGGTGAGCCCAGTATATAAACGAAATAAGAGAAGACGGATGGTGCTGAGACTAGAGTGGGTCCTCATGAGCTGCAGAATGTGACACAACATTGAAACATGCGACATGCAACAAGACACATACTCGAGTAATGCATCTCAACTTCCTGAAGGAAATACTGAACTATCCTTTGTTTGTGTGTTGGTGTCTTGGAACATTTCATTTGGGCATTTCTCAACTTATTCAAACGGTCTCAACATTTCTAGACTGCGTCTGTAATGAAACCCACCTCCCCCTGAGGCCCCTGGAGGACTTTGGATCTGGCTCCACTGGAGGAACTTAGGGGGTTGTTGGTGAACAGTAAGAGTAATGGAGGGTGCAGGGAGGGACTGGTCTAGGGGGCCTGGCTGTGATCTCTGCCTGGACATTTGATGGCTGCAGACTGATGATCTGTGTAAAGGAACTTAAGGGAACATCTAGATGCCGGTAATTATATTCGGCCCTTGAACTTTGCTAATGCAAAGACTCTAGACTCCCCCAAGACTGTAGCTGGAAGCATGGATCCTGTGGAAAGACTGTGGGTGCCCGACCCTCTAGTCCAGATTGGGACTTGGAGTTTTAATTGGTGGAGGGATGCAGACTTTTTTCCCTAGACGTCTTCTGGCTCACATTCAGAAGTGCAGTACTGATCTCCCATACAATCTGACGTATCATGCCAGCTCATGGGAGACAGTCTGCTGTGAGGCTGGTGGGTTTAAGACCTCCAGTGATACTTTGTGTGATAACACTGAAATGGGTTGCCATGTTCCCGGGGGAGGAGCCTCTGATTAAGATCCCTATGAAGTCAATATGGATAAATATTCTGTGGCTGTCAAACAAGGTCCCATAGATATGTATGCCCAGATGGTTGGCATTGGCCAATCATCCATAATGGCAGCATCCAGAGATGTTGTGTCACAGCAGGGCCAGGTGACACATATCAATCCTGAGTTGGCCACTACCTCCTAGACTATCGCCTCTTCTAGGGTGGCACTGGAGGTCAAGATCGGAGAGGTGGGTACAGACGTCATTCTGCTGAGACAGCATCAGCAACAAGCAGTGGACTGAATCACTGAAGCAGAAGGGTGAGTGTTAGAGTAAAAGGACTAAGGTAAATGTCTATACAGATTGTATCCAGGCTTTTTAGGTCTCGGGCCTAGCGTTGCAGTGTGCAGAACTGCTCGCGCAGCGCGAGACCTCTTGTATGGGGTTTAGAAACTGACCTAGGAATCGCACACGCTCGTGCGTGTGCTTTTCTTTTTCCCCCCTGCTATTGGGCTTTGCGTGTGTCTTTATAAGAAAGACAGCACGCAATTGGGCAAAGGCGGGCGCATGTCCCGCCTTTGCTCCGCCCATTCCCGTCCGTGTCTAGGACGCGCATCAGCGCGCGGCACAGACGACAGGCTCCCTCGCCCCCCCGCTCCTCTGTGGTGCGCGCGCACCACTGGTTTCGATTCCCGCGTTCGGCTGGGTTTCGATTCCGTGCTTGTTCATTTAGTGATTTCAAGTCTGAAGGTGTCATACATCAAAATAAGTGTGTTTTTTAATGATGGCACCGCATGGCCTGCGGGAAAGTGTATTTCATTTATTTTAAATAATGTGTAAGTGCGTGGTTCGGAAGATTATGTCAATCAGTGCTACGTGTGCCTTTGCAATATGTCGCAAGAAGTTGCCAGTGACTTGTAGCCCTCATGATTCTGCTGGTCGTTATTGCAGCCTGCGTATTTCATTTGTGTGTGAAGTACAACAGTATTACTGTACCTGAATAGTTTGCCCGGAGGTGGGGAGGACCGGCCCCCCGACGAGCTTACAGTAAAGGTCCCGCCTCGGCGCTCCCGCTGCACCCTCGTCCTCTCCGCAGGTGGCCGTCGCCCAAATCCGAGCCCCCTGGGCCAAGTTAAAGTGAGGAGGATGGAGGCTGAAGCCGCTGCTTCCGGCCACAGCGACACCTGGGACCCTCTGAGCGGAGGCGCCCTCCAGCCCCATCTGCAGTCTGAAGAGCAGCAGGGCAGCGCCGAGAAGCACCGCGCATCTGGCAGGCGACGCTGTCCGTATCCTGTGGCGCCCCACTTCTTCCCATCAGAGCGGCTGCTCCACCTGACCCGGGGGTGCCATCCCACAATGGTGGCCTTGGCAGTCAGTCACTCTCAGACAGGGGGCCTCGGCATGCCGTGACTTCCTCCCCGCGCAGGGTCCTCCTGCTCCCCACACCTTGGGAATTCGGTTTCAGCTCTACTGCGGAAACACAAATGGCAAATGCAACCCCGGGCACCCTGGCGCTGCCTTCCTTGAGATTACACGGCAGCGAGCAGCGCAACAAAAGAAAGAACACACCCCCGTGTACCCTGACCAGTCAGGCAGGCAGCTCCCGCATCTGGGAGAGAGTAAGAGAGAGAGAGGCAGAGGGCAGTGTCAGGTGGCACAACAGAAACAGGAATGCAAGAGCTCTCGCTGAAAAAAAAGTTTGTACAAACTCTTGAAAGTATCAACAGATTTCAGAGTGAAAGGTGTAAATTGGCTTGAGTTCGGTGCACTGCCGCCTTCACATGGGAACCAATGTCTGCAAAAATTAAAGGAGGCAATTCTTAATCAGACTGCAAACCTTTCACAAATATATTTATTTTTTAATATGGCTGGGAAAGCATTACCATCAAGTACAGCTGAGCATTTGTTGGCATGTGAAATCGCATAAAATATTTGAAATTTACTCGGCCATATTTTGACTCACTATAACCCCAAGTTTTATTTTTATACAGCATTCCAAATATCACTGCACTTTAAATATAGTACAGTGCACATGCACTTTAGGGATACAAAATACCTACCGGTATACTCGGTAGAGTTAAAAAAAGATCTCTCTTTTATATGGAATCAGTCCACATTTTACGATTAGAATATGCTCTTTTAAAAGTGTCGTTCTTTCTTCCACCTTGTGTAAAATTTGATGAAATAGGTCTGATGTATAACTTTTTTTAAAATTTATGTAAATTGTATGCTATGCTGTTAAATAACTATGCATAAATAAACACTACTACTACTGTTGCAACATCATACAGACCAAAAGAATTTGCCTGGCGTTCCAAAGGGATACTAAAAATGCACTGATCACAAGCTGGCTTCTGCGTAGGGACCACAGGCAGAGAAGTCACTAGAAAACCAACCAGTGGTATTGTTCGTTTACAAGCAGTCATTTTATTCTCCATTTGAATGCAAAATTAAAAGCAACATTCTATCCTTCCAATGAAAGGTTTAGGTAAATTCACGGGCAGGAGGGTATTTGTTAGTGCAGCAACCAATGTTGTGAAATCAGAGTAGGCTCCATAAGAATGTGTACTTGATGGCAGACTCTCTCAAGACTTGGGAACAAACACTGGAAGGTGACTATTGTTGTTTGTGGTTTTGTCATATTCGGGGGAACTATTAAAGCCACATTTCACCTCTAGAGATTATGTCCTTTTTCTTTAAAGGTGAATTAACAGCACAGTCTAGTTTATCATTCTGGCCAACAGTAGCCACCACTGAAATGCATGATTTTATACTGTGTGTGGCATGGAAGGTTGACCTACACATGCAGCTGTTTTTAGCTGCCATTGAAAGTATGACTGATGTGGGGCTTACTATACCTGCTCTCATCATACATCCAACATATTTTTCTTGTGGTTTAAACACAAGAAAAAAAAACTTCTTTCACGTACAGGGAAATCATTTTTTGTAAGCAAAGGTATTTCATAGCAGAGAAAAGAAATGTTTTATTTCCGTTTTTATATAGCCGTACTCGAGTCAAAGTAAACGTCAATAAATGTCCAGCATGCTCAGAGTACTGGAATGCGTGTTTGCACGAACAAAGTGTCAACTTTCTGCGAGTACAGATTATGAAAAACAAAAATACCAAAAATAGGACATAAAACTGTATCCAAATCCACCTTCGATCTAAAGAGTTACTACATAACACTGTATAGTTTCTACGCTAAAGAAATTCCACACAAATAAAAACGCACTCGACTGTATCGTCGAGGTACTGTTTCAGAAATGTACACTTTGTTGAAAAGACGTGTTAAGTGATAAAAATATTACCCTTTAGCAAAAAGCTCGTTATTTTTTAAAAAAGCGGATCTTATTCGTGGCTTCTAGATAGTACACTATTATTTAAAATAAAATAAAAAGTATAACCGGCGTATAAATAGGCACGCCCTTCCTGAAACGGGCTTCTGAGGCCACAGAGATACACACGCCCTTATCACTCGAGTGAGGTCCGCAATCTGCAAAGAACAGGACGCTTTGGGCGGCTCCTGTTAAGTTACCGACTCCTGCATATAAAGACAGGGCATCTAAAAAGAAGCACTGCCAAAGCCAACCATACTGGCGCTTTTACTGCGGTTGTTGTTTCTTTAATGAAACTTGAAAGGCGGGGCCGGCATCGGACACGCCGAAAGTATGGCGGTCGTGCCGGCCCCCGACCCGATGACCATCCGGGGGCGGGCCTGTTGCGCGCAGTGATGATGCGACAGGCGCGCCTCACCGCTAATTGGTCGGAGTCCGGGCGTGACCCGGAAGTGATTGAAAACACTTCCGGGTCGCGCATTTGGGTTAACGCCAGGCCGGTTAGAACTGGCCTGGCTGGCATCTTTGGAATAAAAGGCTGGGGAGCGGCGGAGTTGGCCTCTTTGCTCGCCTCAACATCAGCCTGCCATTAGTCACGCCAGCCTCGCTAGGAGGCTGGATTTTTAAATTTCTGTTCTTCTCTTTGCAGGTTTTTTCGTCTCGCACAAAAGGGAGGCATACGCGGTGATCGGCGTGCTGTATCTTCCAGCAGGAGTGGTAGCTTCAGATCGGACACCGGAGCGGACAGCGGCTACTTGGGACGCAGCCAGCGCTGAAATTGACGAGAGCGTTTCACTGATTTGCGTCGGGAGCGCGGTGATTGAAGTCCGGTATAGTAGATCAACCTGGTGCATGACTATGTGGCATAGAACCTCTTTTTCATCCATCGTTGGTGACAGCGGGTCACAGATCACAGGCGGATGAGATCGCGCCCGGGGCTGAATGAGATTGGCATGCAAGGTGTTGGTAGTGCCCAAATTATGTCAGCCGAGCGCTTCCACTGGGTGGTCAAGCGAGGGTAGCGCGCTTGTATTGGGGGATCAGCTGTTGTTTAGCATGGCCGCCGGTCTCGGGAGCGCGTTATTTAGCAAAGCGCTTACCGCGTGAAGCGCTGTGCCGCGCCGCTGTGCTAAGCGTTCCCGGTACTCAGTGTGCAAATCCGCGAGCGAGCGTCACGTACGCCCACAGCTGGTGTCACCTGGTGGCCGCATAGCTATGTGGGCAGTCAAATAGGTCTTTATTCAACAAGCAGTGTGAGGTCATTTTTTGTGCTGCATGGTGGGTAGCACACCGGCGTAAGGTGATCAGCTGGTTTTCCGCATGTTTAAGACACTGGTCTCGGGGTCGCGTCCATTAACGAGCGCTACTCGGTGTGTCAAGCGATGGCAGGCAGCACACCCCTGCCTGGTGTGTGACTCCGGGGTCACATAGCACAGGCGGATGAGATCTCGCCCGAGGCTGCATGAGAGTTGCATGCCAGGTGTTGGTGGTGCCCAAATGGCCTAGCAGGTTTTTGCAGCTTGAAAAACTTCGCGCACGGGGAACTTGAGTGAGGTTCAGGCAGATAGACGTCTGGGGTCTATTAGAATAAGCAAGTAGCTGACTCAAAAAAAAAAAAAAAAATGTGCTCATTTTTAAATGAAAATATGATATGATCGGTTTTGCGCATTGTGGCCGTTTGGCCGTTATCTGTGCAGTTGTAATCATTTATGCAAATGTCATCATAAGTAGACTTGTGATAAAGTTGTCTTTGGGTCGGGCTATCAAGGGTAGCCCAACTAATTTTCCTACATTATCGTGCACGTTTCCTAACACGGTGGTAATGCAATGCACATTGAGGCTGCAGATAGTGGTACTATGGCACGAAATGCAAAACTTGATGTGGTGTTTTCTATCACAGAACAATAGGCAAAGACCCTCGCTCTGGCGTTTCTTGTGTGATGAAGCGCATCGAAGCATAGGTGTTATTGCTCGCGTTTGTTCACACAGGTGTGGGTTTCATATCTTGAATTAAATCGCGCATTTTTAAGTGATAGGCGAATTATCTACGGTGATTGTTGGCGTACGTTCTTCATTGGGTAAACATCTATCTTTCATTCAGCCATGATTTATCCTCTGAAATCTGCGATGTCTTGAGCCTTAGAATAGGGCGGGAGAAACCTAGAAACCAGCCACTGGAGACAATATCGATTGCTTTGAACGCGGTATGCGGATCTGAGCGAGATAACAGGCAGCACCAACGTGCCGCAAAGGGGTTTCTGTAGGTTATAGTGGCGGGGTCTGACAGGGGTTGCCCCCCCCCTTTGGTTTCTCAGGACCACCTCCATGCTGCGTAGATGTAACCCAGGTGATATTGACCTTAGCTGTGTGAATTTTGTTTTTGAGGAAAATGACCGCTGCTAGCGACAGAGAACCCGACCATCCCAACCCTGCTCGGTAATAAGTGCAGAATAACAACAGTTTTGTGGTGAAGACAGGGACTCCGATTCATAGATTTTTCTTGGTGGGGTCAGTGTGTAACAGCCGTAATCCTACCGATTAAAGGGATGCCCAGTGCGCGCCATGATCGCGAGCCCCCTTTTGAAGCAATGGGGTCACTTACTTGTTGTATGGTAGCGTGATTTACCGTCCATGTGACCCTGTCGCGTTTCTTTAAAACATTACAGATTAGATCCCAGGCGCGACAGCAAACTACTGTTTATTGATGTTTGTGCTGGCAGAAGGCAGGCTCGCTTTATTATTCACGGGAAGAGTGATAAGGAAGTCCACAGGACTTAATGAACCTCCCTTATGTCTAAATCACAGTCACAAAAAATGAACTGAACGGTTCGAAATCACAGGTTCAGCCAGTGGGAACATCAGGTGGGAGCTGTTGTTTGGGCATGTTCCTAAGGTTTACCGCTGAGGGTCCGCTGCCTTCCTTTGCTCGGTTCGCACTCCAACATGATTGTCTGACTTTATTGACAATTGTGCGTTTACATCGGATAGCAAACTGAAATCCCAAAAGTATAGACTTCAGCGTACAACTCATTGATGAGCACAGCGTTACTCTCCAGGTCTGTTGTGGATGCGCAAGTCCCACTTTTATGAAATATAGTGAACACTCCAAGCGGAGAACCTACGTCAAGATTATTAGTACCGGTTTACATGATTTGAACTTTTCCATGAAAGCCTTACATTTCCCCAAGCATGGTGGCATGGGCTAGGGGCTCACAGTGTCTGTGGATGCAACGCCATGAGGCGGGATAAGGTATCACCAGATGGTCTGGTGGGGTCACTGTTTCGGTCACAGATAACTGGGCCTGTCCCGTGTCACGGTTTCGCAAGAGGTGAGCAGTTAGATAGATGGGGCCCGCTACCGGGATCACCGCATATCTGTAGGGCTCTCATTAAATGTCGGATTTCAATGATCTTTATGTAATACAACTAATGCTATGCCAGGCTCTCACAATAAAACGTTAGGGCAAGGACCATTCACGGTTAAATTGAGTTGGGACCGGTTCACAAGAAACGCAAGCTCTATATTCAGCTTATTACCGGTTACTCTTATGGTTGCTCCATGAACTAACCCTTGCTTTGCTTACAAGGTTTTGAGGTCAGTCCTGCGAGGCACTGGCCTCGGTGAGGTCACTCAAGTACATTATCAACATTTAGGATGTCAAAGCAGTACATCCCAGGCCTTGTTGTTACACCTTCAAGAATACCTCTGCACGCGTGTGCGGTGGCACATATGAATTAGGGGTCTGTGTCAAAAGCATCTAGGCACCCATTGCAGAGACACGTATGATTTAGAAGTGCGTTATGTCAAGCAGTACTATAACACCGGGCCGCTTATACACGTATGCGTAGTATGCAGGTGGTTTGTCACATGTTATCTATACACCCTCGTGCTCATACACGTATGCACAATTATGTATTGGGGCACACAGTACCTCTGCACCCATGTGTTTGTGAACTTGTGCATTGGATGTCCGTGTGGCATCAAACGGTACCGTTGCACCCCTTTGCTTGTACAATGGAGCATTATATGCCTGTGGTTTGTCACGCGGTATCTCTGCACCCTTGTGCCGGCATACTTATTCAGTGAGAAGTACGTGGGGGGTCCAGCGTTGTCACGTGGTACCTATTCCCCTCGGGGGCTTGTGCACGTTTGGGTGCGTTTGGATGCCTAGGTGGTCATATAAAACCTGTGCACCATGGGGGCGCGTACAATTTTGCACTAGATACAGGTGTAGGGTCACGCAGTAGCGATGCATCCGTTTACCGAAAAATTAAATGTTCGTGTGGTGTTCCACAGTACCTATGCAGCCTGGGCCGGGGGGTCTGGCACGTAAACTGTATCTGTTATCCAAAGGCTAAAGCACTAATCATTTGTGTTTTCTTTTCATGTATGTATGGCTGGATCCATGACTGCGATACCGGGGGAGTGCTCCACACGGCAATGACTGCAAGATATGGACATGCAATGGGACCGGAAGATCCGGGTTGTGAGTGGCAAGCGACGGCATCAAGTGTGAAGGGCCATCAATTCAAGGGCTCAGGAGGTGCCAGCATGCAGGGGGGAGATGATGCGGCACATGCACTGTATTGGTGGTGGACAGGTATGACAATCATAGGTTGTGTCAGCTGGGGTACTTTAGCAGTGCGCTGCTTTACAGGTATAGTATCGCCAGCTTGACCAAACCCGGGGGTAACGGGCAAACACAACACATCAACACCCCTGTATGGTAGACGTTTTATTCCACTACGGCGCCTGTGCACGCAGGTGCCATCTTAGCAGACACGGCACGGAGTTGGGATGCTCCGGAGTGGAGTGAAGCTTACGCGGAGCCTATCCCAGAGCATAGTGGCCAAGTGTAGGTTGGGCGCGCATTCCATATCTATGTTATGGGAGATCTTGGGGCCTGTGGGGCACTCCCTGGGTAGTCTTCCGAATGTTACAAATTCAGGAGTCAGTCGATTATTCCAATATGGCATCAACCCTCTTGAGATGGGTGCAGAGGCACCAGCACAGAATATCATGGTCTGGGGCAATGTGTCTCTCAGGCGCATCGTGCTGTTATTCAAGTGAGGCCATTTAAGAACCCCGAGATGGTATGTCACTCTCCTCTTAGTTAGCCAGCCCTAGCATTATTATCCTGCACTTGGGGGGGATGACTTGGTACGCCTGCATAAAAGGGGGGCGGGTCGAAACATTAATCGCTGAGGTGGGTTGGTTGGCACGTCTATGCCCGGGGTACACCCTGGTCTGGTCACAGATGGTGCAGAGATTCCAATGGCGGTGGAGGTAAGTCTGGGGGGGCATTGACCCACTCGGTAAGAATACTTAGCAAATTTGTTGAAGCTATCTAATGCTCTCCACTTGCACATTATAGCACAGGGAGTACATCTGGGGGTTGTTGGGCTTCTTAAGAAGACGGCGCCTATTTGAAAAATTAGCCCGTTGGCTGGACAAGGCATGACCCTTCAATGAGTTTTTGGGGGGGGCCTGATAGTCGGGCAACTATGCAGGCCTGTGGCGGTAAGGTCATGATTGGTGAGCAGTAAATTTAAGGTCCTTAGAGGGCGGCGCCATTCTTGAAGGGGGTCGCCCAAGGGGGAGGGACAAGTGGTCTCTCATAGAACTCCAGGGGCAGTTACAGCCGGTTGGCTGGATGGGTGCGGGGGAGTGGGAGTTACGCTTCCAGTAGGCTGCTTGTCCACCCCGCACATGCACAATGGCGCAAGTAAACGGCGCATAACTGCAAGGGCCCCATTATGGAGATAATCTACAGGGCGTACGGGGGTGACCTGGGGGGGTGGGGGGAACTACCCTCACGGGGAACGGGCCTTCTGCGCATGCGCACTCCGGTTGGAGGGCGGGCATAAGGGCGTACGGGGGTGACCTGGGGGAAGTGACCCTCACGGGGAACGGGCCCTCTGTGCATGCGCACTCCGGTTGGAGGGCGGGCATAAGGGCGTACGGGGGTGACCTGGGGGGGGGAAGTACCCTCACGGTGAACGGGCCCCCTGCGCATGCGCACTCCGGTTGGAGGGCGTGCATAATTTGATAAGTATCTGGTGCCAGTTATTGACCTTGCCGTAGGCTCAAAATTAGGGATACGCAGAAAATGAATTATAAAATCTTATGAGTATGGTTATTGATTATGATAGGTTTAGGTTCGAATAGGAATACCTTCGTATTAGTGATATGTTAAGGTTAGCCATCTGACATCTGTACTTATCAATGAGTCAATGTAATGTTTTTCTGCGTATTGTGTAAATATTGGATATTAATTTTGTTTTAAAATTTTTATGCAAATAAATACGGCCGGGGGTTTACGACCCCCTAATCCAAAATCTTCTCATGTTGTTATCTTGATATTGATGAGGGAGGAGGGGGATAGGCAGTACCTGGCCATATTGAAAGGCGGGGCCGGCATCGGACACGCCGAAAGTATGGCGGTCGTGCCGGCCCCTGACCCGATGACCATCCGGGGGCGGGCCTGTCGCGCGCAGTGATGAAGCGACAGGCGCGCCTCACCGCTAATTGGTCGGAGTCCGGGCGTGACCCGGAAGTGATTGAAAACACTTCCGGGTCGCACATTTGGGTTAACGCCAGGCCGGTTAGAACTGGCCTGGCTGGCATCTTTGGAATAAAAGGCTGGGGAGCGGCGGAGTTGGCCTCTTTGCTCGCCGCAACATCAGCCTGCCATTAGTCATACCAGCCTCGCTAGGAGGCTGGATTTTTTAATTTTCCCACCCACCATCCCCTAAAAGCAGGGTTTTACAGGGTGTATTGTTAGGAAGTTAATTTTCAGGTTGACATGGTTATGTTTATCATATGTGTGATGATTTTTCTTTCCGTTGTTAAGGGTTTCCCTTTTCAGGTTGACCTGGTTATGTTTATCATATGTATGATGATTTTCTTTCCCATTGTTTTAGGAGGTTTTTCATGTACAAGTTATGTTTATTGTCGTATTTTAGTGCTATTCCTTGGTCAGGCGGTAAGGTCATGATTGGTGAGCAGTAAATTTAAGGTCCTTAGAGGGCGGCGCCATTCTTGAAGGGGGTCGCCCAAGGGGGAGGGACAAGTGGTCTCTCATAGAACTCCAGGGGCAGTTACAGCCGGTTGGCTGGATGGGTGCGGGGGAGTGGGAGTTACGCTTTCCAGTAGTCTGCTTGGCCACCCTGCACGTGCACAATGGCGCAAGTAAACGGCGCATAACTGCAAGGGCCCCATTATGGAGATAATGTACAGGGCGTACGGGGGTGACCTTGGGGGGGGGAAGTACCCTCACGGGGAACGGGCCCTCTGCGCATGTGCACTCCGGTTGGAGGGCGGGCATAAGGGCGTACGGGGGTGACCTGGGGGGGAGGAGAAGTACTCTCACGGGGAACGGGCCCTCTGCGCATGCGCACTCCGGTTGGAGGGCGGGCATAAGGGCGTACGGGGGTGACCTGGGGGGGGAAGTACCCTCACAGTGAACGGGCCCCCTGCGCATGCGCACTCCGGTTGGAGGGCGTGCATAATTTGATAAGTATCTGGCGCCAGTTACTGACCTTGCCGTAGGCTCAAAATTAGGGATACGCAGAAAATGAAATATGAAATGTTATGAGTATGGTTATTGATTATGATAGGTTTAGGTTCGGATAGGAATACCTTTGTATTAGTGATATGTTAAGGTTAGCCATCTGACATCTGTACTTATCAATGAGTCAATGTAATGTAATGTTTTTCTGCGTATTGTGTAAATATTGGATATTAATTTTGTTTTAAAATTTTTATGCAAATAAATACGGCCGGGGGTTTACGACCCCTAATCCAAAATCTTCTCATGTTGTTATCTTGATATTGATGAGGGAGGAGGGGGTATAGGCAGTACCTGGCCATACAGTACAGTGTGTGGTAAAGTGACAAAAACATTTAAGTGGAGGTGAGCAGTGTGAAAAATCATAAAGTAGGCATCGGAATTAGAAATAAAAAAAGAAAACATGAGGCAGGGATGATCACTTATAACATGGGAAAAAAGGTTATGACCCAGTTGTATAATCAGCTCGTATGCACCATCCCATTTCAGATCCACTCCCTGTGAACATACAGAGAAGAGCGAAGAGAGTCAACGCTATCAGAGGGACCAGGCAGTAACACAGACCTAGCAGGGCACAAGTGCTAAATAAAGAACTACATCACATATATTTTTTTGGGGGGAGTAATTTGTATATGAAACGATTACTCAGTAAGTGATGCCACTGACACCACACCCCTATAATATGCCTGCTATATAAACAAGCATTTGCAATGCAATAGGTCTCGCATTTACGCAAGTTTGAGCTATTGGCATTGTAAATGACAATGCCTTTTATTTATGTTTTGGTTTTTAAAACATAAATAAAAGGCATTGTCATTTAAATGCCAATGGCTTAAACTCTCGTAATTCCGAGACCTATTGCATTGCAAATGCTTGTTTAAACATCCAGTGGCTTTGAACAAGGGCAGAGAATGATGGGGCCCTTGCCCTCAGGAATAGCCTTTATTTGGTGCTGTTCCCAGAGAACTTGAGGGCACAGCTTCTGAAAAGTTCCTGGAAAGGTGGCTGTGCACTGTTCTCCCAGCTGAGCTTTTATCCCCCTGCTTTATTATTGAGCGTGCACATCTAGAGCTCTTGCAAAAGTTGCCACATGGAGGTAACGCCACGCCCTATAATCAGCCACTTCTTGAGTTATAAGGATAGGGACGAGATCCTTGGTTAAACCCAAGAACAAGATAGCCTGGTCTGTGATTTGAATTGGGTTAGGATTGCTTTGGAATACAAGGTTGGACCAATCAGGCTTTATGCCCAGACATGCTATCAGGCACAATACCTAGTATGTGTACAACGCCCTTGCTCTAGCAGATACATTGGAGGCCCCCCATAGATTTATTTATGGTCAGTTTAAAAGTCTTTTAACTCAGTGGGATTGGAATATCCATTTGCCCTACTGAGGAAAATGTATTTTGGTATCAAATGTATTAAATATGTTCAGCTCATGTATTCTGATCTTTCTGCAAAGTTTAGCGTGGGACAAGAGTTGTCGGACTCCTCAGTAAGGCGTGGCATTAGACAGGGTTGTCCCCTGTTCCCTCTCCTCCTTGTTATTGCCATCGAGCCTCTAGAGGTATGGATAAGAATAGATGCCCAAATAAAGGGGTTTGACTGGCCGGAGTGTGTATCAGACAATATTGCATTGTACGCAGAAGACATTCTGGTGTTCCTAAGTGATCTGGAGTGGTCTGGCCCTAGACTTCAGTAAAATAAAATTTCCCCTTGGGAAGTCACAGTATTACACATATATACCCTGTACACTCTTACATGCCACACTTCAGGCAAATATCACGTCATTCCGTTTCAAACAGAACCAGTACTATAATGATTTGAAGGAGCACGATGTATTTAATGGTGTGTTTATTACAAATAGTTACAATATAAATGTCATCAATAATATAGTTATCATATTATTGCTCTACAGATTTAAAACAATATTGTACAATAAAACCCCCTACAATTTCAGTGCATAGAAAATAAAGGAGGAGGAGGGAATTTTGACATTGTGTGCTTCTGATGGTGAGAAGGAGTGATGCTGACGCCTGGGCCGCAACGAGGAGGAGGAGGAGCCGCAGCCGCAGCCGCCACCGCCGAAAATCCGTCCGAAACTCGGCAGAAACGGCCCGATATTTGCACGAAAGCGGCCCGTTATTTGCCCGAAAACAGCCCTCGGAGACTCGCTCGTTGTCCCGCTGAGGACTGAGGGCCACCACCGCTGCCGCTGTTGTTGTTCCCGGTGGAGGCAGTTCGATCCCTGAGGGTGCCGGTGGCCGGAGTTCGGACTGTGAAGTGCGGTAGGTGCGAGAGGCGGTGCGGCGTGGCGAGGAAAACACTCAAGTCTCCCAAAAGTGAAGTAACGAGGAGTGCAGTCTGATGGCGGAGCCGCGTAGATCTGCAGAGGCACGGCGAAGGTGGACTGCAGGTTGGCCTGAAGCAGAGCGGTTAGGTGGAGTGGTAGAGGGGGGTTGAGGGGTTCGGGGCATAGGAGATATCGTAAAGCCTCCTGCCCCACCCCCTCCCTTGTGGTTTAGCCTTGGTTTTTGCCCTGTTTTTGCCTTATTGTTTTTTCGTTTTTCATTAAACACTCTAAGCATTGTAAGCATTTCAAGGCCACTAAGATCCCAAATACCCTGGCCATCAAGCTGCTAAGATGCCAAGTACTTAAGCAATTAAGCAATTAAGGATTTAGGATCGTGTCTATTTCCACTACAATTCTGCCACAACCTCGCTAAGATTTCAGCAGACTTTGGTATTTCCAAAACTACAAATTGCAATCTGTCCTTGGTGAAAAGATCTACTGGAGATACGCAGGAGTTAGAGGGTGCTTGTAGTGTATAACGGTAGTGACTTCTGACCATTGAAGACCCTTGAAGACGAGCGCGCTGACTACTGGAGATAAGTGCGGTTCCCCTTCCTGCGCCTTCCTGCGCCTCTCTGAGCCCCAGACCCCTGTGTTGGCAGCCAGTAATTCAATCTTCCGCCCGAGCTCTTGAGTTTGTGAGACTGCGTGCTGTGCGTTGGAGAGTAGAAACTCGACGCTCGGTGTAGCATAAGCGGCGCATCGGCGCACTAGAGTATTGGAGCTATACCTCTCTAGCTGTGCTGGCCGGCCTGGCAAAGGGACTTGTAATATAAGAACTAAGATATGACCGCAAAAAAATTACACTCTGGCAGATTGGTGTACACAAGAGCTTGCAAAAAAACTAGAGCTAATCCTCTAAGGAACAACTCACTGCAAATAAACTTCTTGAAGAGCTTCAATACCATCCCTTCCTTCTTCCCCAAAAAGGAAACAAGTTTCAAATCAGTAAGGATGCCGGAGTCTTCCCAAAAAGAACATGAAGATCATGTAGAGGCTAAAGTAATTCCCGGTAATCCATTGCCAGTAGTACCCTCCATACTACCGTCTAAAATTGGGGGATTATGGCCTACAGATCGTCAATACTCTGAAGCTAAGGTGGCTGATTCTTTGCTGGCAAACTTAACCATTCACTCCCTTGTAAATGGAGTCTTTGATCCCAAAGGAGTTTCTCAACTAGTCCCAAAAGCGGGAGAACACTTAATGGAAGATTTCACGCTACCTGACATTAATTTAGATCAAAGCGATACCAAAGGGGATGATGGACGGAGCGTTTGAGCAAATCAAACACTCACCCCCAGTCAACTGATCTGGGTTTAATCCATCATCATTCTTTAGCTCAATCCACCACCCCAGTTCAGACATGGCCATATGCAAATCAGTCTGACCCTGTGCCTCATGGGAACAGTCCAGCCCGAACTGCCAAGCCATGTCTTCCCTGGACCGGAAACAAGCATCCTGGGACCGGTTTCTGGCTAATCAGCCATCATCAGCCAGGCTAGCTTGAATCCAGTGGCAAAGTGAGCAAGGGACCCACGTCTGGGCATACCCTGCCAACTTAGGGCGAACAAAGCGATACCAAAGGGGATGATGGACGGAGCGTTTGAGCAAATCAAACACTCGTCCTCAGTCAACTGATCTGGGTTTAATCCATCATCATTCTTTAGCTCACTCCACCACCCCAGTTTAGACATGGCCATATGCAAATCAGTCTGACCCTGTGCCTCATGGGACCAGTCCAGCCCGAACTGCCAAGCCATGTCTTCCCTGGACCGGAAACAAGCATCCTGGGACCGGTTTCTGGCCAATCAGCCGTCATCAGCCAGGCTAGCTTGAATCCAGTGGCAAAGTGAGCAAGGGACCCACGTCTGGGCATACCCTGCCAACTTAGGGCGAACAAAGCGATACCAAAGGGGATGATGGACGGAGCGTTTGAGCAAATCAAACACTCGCCCCCAGTCAACTGATCTGGGTTTAATCCATCATCATTCTTTAGCTCACTCCACCACCCCAGTTCAGACATGGCCATATGCAAATCAGTCTGACCCTGTGCCTCATGGGAACAGTCCAGCCCGAACTGCCAAGCCATGTCTTCCCTGGACCGGAAACAAGCATCCTGGGACCGGTTTCTGGCTAATCAGCCGTCATCAGCCAGGCTAGCTTGAATCCAGTGGCAAAGTGAGCAAGGGACCCACGTCTGGTTATACCCTGCCAACTTAGCAAGTTGGCAGGGTATGTCCAGACGTCCCACGGCTGAATAGCCAGAAACCGGTCCCAGGATGCTTGTTTCCGGTCCAGGGAAGACATGGCTTGGCAGTTCGGGCTGGACTGTTCCCATGAGGCACAGGGTCAGACTGATTTGCATATGGCCATGTCTGAACTGGGGTGGTGGAGTGAGCTAAAGAATGATGATGGATTAAACCCAGATCAGTTGACTGGGGGTGAGTGTTTGATTTGCTCAAGCGCTCCGTCCATCATCCCCTTTGGTATCGATTAATTTAGATCAGTCTCATAAGATGTCTCACGTTCATAATCTAGAATCGTCCAGGATTCTTATTCCTGCCACTTCATTTTCCTCCAAGGATCATCTTGTTAAACTGCAACTGTTTAGTAGTACACCCAGCGGAACAAGCTTATTAGATTCACGGGGTTCAATAACTCCTGAACTATCCCCGAACTTTCTTCCTTTAACTAATAATCCAGAGTCAAAAATGCTGATGTCGGAATCGTTACTTTGCCTGGAAAGAGTGCTGGCTTCCATCCTAGCCCTTATGGAGAACTCAGTAAGTAATTCTGACTCTATTTTGGACTCTGTTTTGGCCCTGACAAAGTTTATAGCCTCTGAACAAAAACTATTGCCAGACAAAGCTTTCGTACTTCCTCTCAGTACGTCTAATCCAGGGAAGGGATCTTCCACTCCTCTTCTTTGAAGGAAGGTTCCGACAAGCTATATTCTACTCAAACAGACTCTTTTCCACTTGTTAAAGGGCGAGACTTTGGCATCCAGGCTGGTAAGCCTTTCCTTAGTAGAAATAATAAAACTAAAATGAAAGAAAACGAAGATATATTTGATAAGTTACATTCCTCTACTCTACAGCAGCTTTTCGATTCTGAGCCTTTAGTTACAGTGGTTGTACCTCCGTCCTGCCCGCAAACTAAGACGGAAAATACAAATTCAAGTACAATTCGAAAGGTTTTCCCCATCTTCCTAAAAACTGGTGTAAATTCCTCAAAACAGCCTATAGAGGAATGTCTTAAAGATGGATGCTCTCCTATTAAGGAAAATTATATCAATAACAAAAGTAACAACGCCGGTAAGAAAAAGAAGAAGGAAACAAGCATTGGCATAGCCAATAGGTCTCGTCTTTGGGGCCTTATAAGTGTTTAGCCAGAGCTATTGACTTTGCCAATGTCTTCAAGCTGTGCTGTTGAGAAGTGTGGCTGCTGTGCACCATGCTGAAAAGTTATAATAAAAAAGTGTCAGAAGCATTTTTGTTACTTTATATATGACCAAGAAGGCATTATGTAAAACTGAACGACCATATTAAAAAAAGTATTTACAATAAAAAATGTCCTCAGTTTTCTTTTGTTCTTGCAATGCTGGCAACTTGTTTCTGCCTATTGCAATGGTTGTTTGTTAAAGCTTTTTTTTTTGAGGGGGCATAAACAATCGGAGGGTGAAGGTTGGGAACTAGTACCTGTATTATAACACTAGCAGCGGCCAGACGCTAGGGAGAATCAACAGATGCCAGATTCCGAGAGCAGGCTGAGGTGGTGCTGAGTGATGCTGAGGTGGTAGTGGTGGTGACTGTTGCGGAGACGATGCTGAGGTGATGTTGAATGATACTCAGGTCTTGCTGAGTGATACTGCTGTGGTGCTGAGTGATACTGCTGGGGTGCTGAGTGATGCTGTGGTGGTGCTGAGTGATGCTGTGGTGGTGCTGAGTGATATTGTCTTGGCGCTGAGTGATGCTGTGGTGGTGCCGAGTGATATTGTCCTGGTGCTGAGTGATGCTGTGGTGGCCCTGAGTGATGCTGTTGTGGCCCTGAGTGATGCTGTGGTGCTGAGTGATGCTGTGGTGGCGCTGAGCGATGCTGTGGTGGCGCTGAGCGATGCTGTGGTGGCGCTGAGCGATGCTGTGGTGGCGCTGAGCGATGCTGTGGTGGCGCTGAGCGATGCTGTGGTGGCGCTGAACGATGCTGTGGTGGCGCTGAACGATGCTGTGGTGGTGTTGAGCGATGCTGTGGTGGTGCTGAGCGATGCTGTGGTAGTGCTGAGCGATGCTGTGGTGGCCCTGAGGGATGCTGTGGCGGCGCTGAGCGATGCTGTGGCGGCGCTGAGCGATGCTGTGGCGGCGCTGAGCGATGCTGTGGCGGCGCTGAACGATGCTGTGGCGGCGCTGAACGATGCTGTGGTGGTGCTGAGCGATGCTGTGGTGGCCCTGAGCGATGCTGTGGCGGCGCTGAGCGATGCTGTGGCGGCGCTGAGCGATGCTGTGGCGGCGCTGAGCGATGCTGTGGCGGCGCTGAGCGATGCTGTGGTGGCCCTGAGTGATGCTGTGGTGGCCCTGAGTGATGCTGTGGTGGTGCTGAATGATGCTGTGGTGGTGCTGAATGATGCTGTGGTGGTGCTGAGCGATGCTGTGGTCGTGCTGAGCGATGCTGTGGTCGCCCTGAGCGATGCTGTTGCGGCGCTGAGCGATGCTGTGGCGGCGCTGAGCGATGCTGTGGCGGCGCTGAGCGATGCTGTGGCGGCGCTGAGCGATGCTGTGGCGGCGCTGAGCGATGCTGTGGCGGCGCTGAGTGATGCTGTGGCGGCGCTGAGTGATGCTGTGGCGGCGCTGAGTGATGCTGTGGCGACGCTGAGTGATGCTGTGGTGGCCCTGAGTGATGCTGTGGTGGCCCTGAGTGATGCTGTGGTGGCCCTGAGTGATGCTGTGGTGGCCCTGAGTGATGCTGTGGTGGCCCTGAGTGATGCTGTGGTGGCCCTGAGTGATGCTGTGGTGAGGCTGAGTGATGCTGTGGTGGCGCTGAGTGATGCTGTGGTGGCGCTGAGCGATGCTGTGGTGGTGCTGAGTGATGCTGTGGTGGTGCTGAGTGATATTGTTGTGGCACTGAGTGATGCTGTGGTGATGCTGTGGTGATGCTGAGTGATGCTGTGGTGGCGCTGAGCGATGCTGTGGTGGTGCTGAGTGATGCTGTGGTGGTGCTGAGTGATATTGTTGTGGCACTGAGTGATGCTGTGGTGATGCTGTGGTGATGCTGAGTGATGCTGTGGTGGCCGTGAGTGATGCTGTGGTGGCCCTGAGTGATGCTGTGGTGGCCCTGAGTGATGCTGTGGTGGCCCTGAGTGATGATGTGGTGGCCCTGAGTGATGCTGTGGTGGCCCTGAGTGATGCTGTGGTGGCCCTGAGTGATGCTGTGGTGGCCCTGAGTGATGCTGTGGTGGCCCTGAGTGAAGCTGTGGTGGCCCTGAGTGATGCTGTGGTGAGGCTGAGTGATGCTGTGGTGGCGCTGAGTGATGCTGTGGTGGCGCTGAGTGATGCTGTGGTGGCGCTGAGTGATGCTGTGGTGGCGCTGAGTGATGCTGTGGTGGCGCTGAGTGATGCTGTGGTGGCGCTGAGTGATGCTG
This sequence comes from Calotriton arnoldi, assembly GCA_963921515.1. Taxonomy (NCBI): domain Eukaryota; kingdom Metazoa; phylum Chordata; class Amphibia; order Caudata; family Salamandridae; genus Calotriton; species Calotriton arnoldi. Next base: position 749,894 of record CAWUFW010008935.1, read on the forward strand.
TGGTGGCGCTGAGTGATGCTGTGGTGGCGCTGAGCGATGCTGTGGTGGTGCTGAGCGATGCTGTGGTGGTGCTGAGCGATGCTGTGGTGGTGCTGAGCGATGCTGTGGTGGTGCTGAGCGATGCTGTGGTGGTGCTGAGTGAACCTGTGGTGGTGCTGAGTGATGCAGTGTTGGCCCTGAGTGATGATGTGGTGTCGCTGAGTGAAGCTATGGTTGTGCTGAGTGATGCTGTGGTGGTGCGGAGTGATGTTGTGGTGGTGCGGAGTGATGTTGTGGTCCTGCTGAGTAATGCTGTGGTGGCGCTGAGTGATGCTGTTTTGGCGCTAAGTGATGCTGTGGTTGTGCTGAGTAATGCTGTGGTTGCACTGAGTGATGCTGTGGTTCCACTGAGTGATGCTGTGGTGGCGTTGAGTGATGCTGTGGTGGCGTTGAGAGATGTTGTGTTGGTGCTAAGTGATGCTGTGCTGGCTCTGATTGATGCTGTGCTGGCTCTGATTGATGCTGTGGTGTTGCAGAGTGAGAGAGAGAGTGAAGATATAATGCCCAATTAGAGAGGGTGGTGAGAGAGAAAGAGAGAGAAAGGATGTACATAGAATAAAGAGTGGAGCGGGATAGAGAGAGAGAAAGAAGGGGAGAGAGAGTGAATGAAGGGGTTTGAAAGAGAAACAGATAAAGGGGTAAGAGAGAATGAAAGGCTAAAAAAGATAGAGAGGGGAGAGTTAATTAAGTAGAGAGAGAATTAGAGAGGGGAGAGAGAGAGAAGGAGAGAGACAATAAGAGTGGGGGGTTGTGGAGTTTAAATAGAGTGAAGAAGTGACGCGGAAAAAGTAACCTTAAATATAGCTTTGTGCTTTGCGCAAATAAATATTTTTAAAAAAAGAGTGAGACAAAAATACTGGTAATTAGGCTGTGACTCCCAATATAAAACAAATAGCGATATAAGGTGAAATCAACCCACCGAAGCAATATTTCTAACTAGACAAAAAAAAGCTTGCATTTCAATGCTAATCGCTGTTGTTTTTCATGTGACTGTAGTCCAGGGCCGTCAGTTGGTAATGTGAGCTGCTGCTGGGATTGAAACATCAGAGTCCAGAGAGTTAATGAGCCATGACGAAGAAATGAGGAAGAGATAGGAAACCCAGATGGCAGCTTCGCGCGTGCACACCATCGTGAACGCAAGCTGGTCGCCAGCCGAAAGCCAGTGGGTTTGCACTTCCAAAACCCGCTTACTAAAACTCTCGGCCAGACCAGCGCAAGCGCTGGTGCAGGCCGAGACCTAAAAAGGAAAAAACATCGAAGGATAAATAAACAAGCATTTGCAATGCAATAGGTCTCGCATTTGCGAGAGTTTGAGCTATTTTTATTGTAAATGACATTGCCTTTTACTTATGTTTTGGTTTTGAAACATAAATAAAAGCCATTGTCATTTACAATGCCAATAGGTCAAACTCACGTAAATGCGAGACCTATTGCATTGCAAATGCTTGTTGTTACCAAAAGCCCTTTCCACAGCGCATACTGGCTCCTTTAACGTTACTCACAAAAACAAACAAGTACAGGTAAAGCACGAGATGGCTTCGTGTAACCAAAAGCACAATGCTCCAGCACTGGAATTATAATAAACATAGTGGCATAACTTAAATCCCAATGGCAGGAGTCAGGAGGCCTCACAAGGAACATATTAACCTGTAATAATGTGCTAGAATCTGTTGGAGGAATATGGTTAAAGACCAGTGTGCATACTGATGAGAGGCATGTGAGTCCAGGACAGTGTCTCCTATGAATGAGCAGTGCGGACCCTGAGTAACAGTCTCTTAATCATGCAGTTTTGCCATCTGCACTAGTCCTGTTATCATCAGCGCTATTCCTTTTGTTGTCATCTGCACTAGTCTCGTTGTCATCGGCACTAGTCTCATTGTTATCATCAGCGCTATTTTCGTTGTTGTCATTTGTGTTGTCATCAGCATTAGTCTCATTGTTGTCATCAGCGCTATTCTCACTGTTCTCGTTAGCACTAGTCCCACTGTTATCATCAGAGCTATGGTCATTGTTATCATCAGTGCTATTCTCATTGTTGTCATGAGCACTAGTCCTGTTGTTATCATCAGGGCTATTCTCATTGTTGTCATGGGCACTAGTCCCATGGTTATCAGTGCTATTCTCATTGCTGTCATGAGCAATAGTCCCATTGTTATCATCAGTGCTATTCTCATTGTTGGCATCAGCACTAGTCCCATTGTTATCATCAGTGCTATTCTCATTGTTGGCATCGGCACTAGTCCCTTTGTTATCATCAGTGCTATTCTCATTGTTCGCATCAGCACCAGTCCCATTGTTATCATCAGTGCTATTCTCATTGTTGGCATCGGCACTAGTCCCATTGTTATTATCAGTGCTATTCTCATTGTTGTCAGGAGCACTAGTCCCATTGGTATCATCAGCGCTATTCTCATTGTTGTCATGGGCACTAGTCCCATTGTTATCATCAGTGCTATTCTCATTGTTGGCATCGGCACTAGTCCCATTGTTATCATAAGTGCTATTCTCATTGTTGGCATCAGCACTAGTCCCATTGTTATCATCAGTGCTATTCTCATTGTTGGCATCGGCACTAGTCCCATTGTTATCATCAGTGCTATTCTCATTGTTCGCATCGGCACTAGTCCCATTGTTATCATCAGTGCTAGTCTCATTGTTGGCATCAGCACTAGTCCCATTGTTATCATCAGTGCTATTCTCATTGTTGTCAGGAGCACTAGTCCCATTGGTATCATCAGCGCTATTCTCATTGTTGTCATGGGCACTAGTCCCATGGTTATCAGTGCAATTCTCATTGTTGGCATCGGCACTAGTCCCATTGGTATCATCAATGCTATTCTCATTGTTGGCATCGGCACTAGTCCCATTGGTATCATCAGCGCTATTCTCATTGTTGGCATCGGCACTAGTCCCATTGGTATCAACAGTGCTATTCTCATTGTTGGCATCGGCACTAGTCCCATTGGTATCATCAGCGCTATTCTCATTGTTGTCATGGGCACTAGTCCCATGGTTATCAGTGCTATTCTCATTGTTGGCATCGGCACTAGTCCCATTGTTATCATCAGTGCTATTCTCATTGTAGGCATCGGCACTAGTCCCATTGTTATCATCAGTGCTATTCTCATTGTTGTCATGAGCACTAGTCCTATGGTTATCAGTGCTATTCTCATTGCTGTCATGAGCACTAGTCCCATTGTTATCATCAGTGCTATTCTCATTGCTGGCCTCGGCACTAGTACCATTGTTATCATCAGTGCTATTCTCATTGTTATCATCAGTGCTAGTCTCATTGTTTGCATCGGCACTAGTCCCATTGTTATCATCAGTGCTATTCTCATTGTTGTCAGGAGCACTAGTCCCATTGGTATCATCAGCGCTATTCTCATTGTTGTCATGGGCACTAGTCCCATGGTTATCAGTGCAATTCTCATTGTTGGCATCGGCACTAGTCCCATTGGTATCATCAATGCTATTCTCATTGTTGGCATCGGCACTAGTCCCATTGGTATCATCAGCGCTATTCTCATTGTTGGCATCGGCACTAGTCCCATTGGTATCAACAGTGCTATTCTCATTGTTGGCATCGGCACTAGTCCCATTGGTATCATCAGCGCTATTCTCATTGTTGTCATGGGCACTAGTCCCATGGTTATCAGTGCTATTCTCATTGTTGGCATCGGCACTAGTCCCATTGTTATCATCAGTGCTATTCTCATTGTAGGCATCGGCACTAGTCCCATTGTTATCATCAGTGCTATTCTCATTGTTGTCATGAGCACTAGTCCTATGGTTATCAGTGCTATTCTCATTGCTGTCATGAGCACTAGTCCCATTGTTATCATCAGTGCTATTCTCATTGTTGACATCGGCACTAGTCCCATTGTTATCATCAGTGTTATTCTCATTGTTATCATCAGTGCTAATCTCATTGTTGGCATCAGCACTAGTCCCATTGTTATCATCAGTGCTATTCTCATTGTTGGCATCGGCACTAGTCCCATTGTTATCATCAGTGCTATTCTCATTGTTATCATCAGTGCTATTCTCATTGTTGGCATCGGCACTAGTCCCATTGTTATCATCAGTGCTATTCTCATTGTTGGCATCGGCACTAGTCCCATTGTTATCATCAGTGCTATTCTCATTGTTATCATCAGTGCTATTCTCATTGTAGGCATCGGCACTAGTCCCATTGTTATCATCAGTGCTATTCTCATTGTTGGCATCGGCACTAGTCCCATTGTTATCATCAGTGCTATTCTCATTGTTATCATCAGTGCTATTCTCATAGTTGGCATCGGCACTAGTCCCCTTGTTATCATCAGTGCTATTCTCATTGTTGTCAGGAGCACTAGTCCCATTGGTATCATCAGCGCTATTCTCATTGTTGTCATGGGCACTAGTCCCATGGTTATCAGTGCAATTCTCATTGTTGGCATCGGCACTAGTCCCATTGGTATCATCAATGCTATTCTCATTGTTGGCATCGGCACTAGTCCCATTGGTATCATCAGCGCTATTCTCATTGTTGGCATCGGCACTAGTCCCATTGGTATCAACAGTGCTATTCTCATTGTTGGCATCGGCACTAGTCCCATTGGTATCATCAGCGCTATTCTCATTGTTGTCATGGGCACTAGTCCCATGGTTATCAGTGCTATTCTCATTGTTGTCATGAGCACTAGTCCTATGGTTATCAGTGCTATTCTCATTGCTGTCATGAGCACTAGTCCCATTGTTATCATCAGTGCTATTCTCATTGTTGGCATCGGCACTAGTCCCATTGTTATCATCAGTGCTATTCTCATTGTTGACATCGGCACTAGTCCCATTGTTATCATCAGTGCTATTCTCATTGTTATCATCAGTGCTATTCTCATTGTTGGCATCGGCACTAGTCCCATTGTTATCATCAGTGCTATTCTCATTGTTGGCATCGGCACTAGTCCCATTGTTATCATCAGTGCTATTCTCATTGTTATCATCAGTGCTATTCTCATTGTAGGCATCGGCACTAGTCCCATTGTTATCATCAGTGCTATTCTCATTGTTGGCATCGGCACTAGTCCCATTGTTATCATCAGTGCTATTCTCATTGTTATCATCAGTGCTATTCTCATAGTTGGCATCGGCACTAGTCCCCTTGTTATCATCAGTGCTATCCTCATTGTTGTCAGGAGCACTAGTCCAATTGGTATCATCAGCGCTATTCTCATTGTTGGCATCGGCACTAGTCCCATTGTTATCATCAGTGCTATTCTCATTGTTGGCATCGGCACTAGTCCCATTGTTATCATCAGTGCTATCCTCATTGTTGTCAGGAGCACTAGTCCAATTGGTATCATCAGCGCTATTCTCATTGTTGGCATCGGCACTAGTCCCATTGTTATCATCAGTGCTATTCTCATTGTTGTCATGGGCACTAGTTCCATTGTTATCATCAGTGCTATTCTCATTGTTTGCGTCGGCACTAGTCCCATTGTTATCATCAGTGCTATTCTCGTTGTTGGCATCGGCACTAGTCCCATTGTTATCATCAGTGCTATTCTCATTGTTATCATCAGTGCTATTCTCATTGTTGGCATCGGCACTAGTTCCATTGTTATCAGTGCTATTCTCATTGTTCGCATCGGCACTAGTCCCATTGTTATCATCAGTGCTATTCTCATTGTTGGCATCAGCACTAGTCCCATTGTTATCATCAGTGCTATCCTCATTGTTGTCAGGAGCACTAGTCCCATTGGTATCATCAGTGCTATTCTCATTGTTGTCATGGGCACTAGTCCCATTGTTATCATCAGTGCTATTCTCATTGTTGTCATGGGCACTAGTCCCATTGTTATCATCAGTGCTATTCTCATTGTTGGCATGGGCACTAGTCCCATTGTTAGCATCAGTGCTATTCTCATTGTTGGCATCAGCACTAGTCCCATTGGTATCATCAGCGCTATTCTCATTGTTGTCATGGGCACTAGTCCCATGGTTATCAGTGCTATTCTCATTGTTGTCATGGGCACTAGTCCCATTGTTATCATCAGTGCTATTCTCATTGTTGTCAGGAGCACTAGTCCCATTGGTATCATCAGCGCTATTCTCATTGTTGTCATGGGCACTAGTCCCATTGTTATCATCAGTGCTATTCTCATTGTTGGCATCGGTAGTAGTCCCATTGTTATCATCAGTGCTATTCTCATTGTTGGCATCGGCACTAGTCCCATTGGTATCATCAGTGCTATTCTCATTGTTGTCATGGGCACTAGTCCCATGGTTATCAGTGCTATTCTCATTGTTGTCATGGGCACTAGTCCCATTGGTATCATCAGTGCTATTCTCATTGTTGGCATCGGCACTAGTCCCATTGGTATCATCAGCGCTATTCTCATTGTTGTCATGGGCACTAGTCCCATGGTTATCAGTGCTATTCTCATTGTTGGCATCGGCACTAGTCCCATTGGGATCATCAGTGCTATTCTCATTGTTGGCATTGGCACTGTTCCTCAGTGAAAAATCTAAGAAAGTTTCAAAAGAGCAACCTGTGCCCGACAGGCACTTCAAACTTAGCAGTCTGTCAGGAAGTACATCGAAGAGCAGAGCCCTCCACCGCTGCAAGTAGCTGAACTGAATGCCCAAAGGAACATTTTGCGTGCGTGGTGTACATTTATCTGGAGTTCGCCACCAAACCTGTTACACTGTAATCAACCATTCCTCCGTACATCCACGCCAAAGACAGTCAGCAGAAAACACGGGAGTTCTGCCTCACAGAAGTCCGAGGAGTGGCCTAAAGATGGGGCAGACATTTTTATACTGTGTGAACATAGTGAACATAGTGCAATGCATAATACTTCAATACTTCAACACATTTAAAAGCAGCTGCAAAACTTATTTCAGATACTATCTGGAAAAAACCAGTGGTGCGCGCGCACCACAGAGGAGCGGGGGCGAGGGAGCGCGGCAGCGAGGCGAACGCGCGCTGCTGCGTGTGCTAGACACGGACGGGAATGGGCGTTGCAAAGGCGGGACATGCGCCCGCCTTTGCCCAATAGCGGGCCTTTTTTTTACAAAAAAACACGCGAAAGCCAATGCCTGCCGGCGAAAGCCTGATCACACGCACGAGCGTGTGGTCAGCTTTCAGAACCCCATACAAGAGGTCTCGCGCTGTGCGGGCAGGGTTGCGCACTGCAACGCTAGGCGCGAGACCTAAAAAAGGACAAAACGGTTACGTTTCAACCCTAACCTTATCCATAATATATCACCAAAGTTGGATTCAAATGTTTTGAAAAAAGAAGATGGACAAACAGAGTATATTCTATCAGGTCCTTGTTCCTCTTCTCTGAACTCAAATGTACCAATTAAATCTACCAAAGATGCAGTGACATTAGATATAAGTGTTCCTCCTATTGTTCAGAGTATTTTGAACCCTAATGCTTCTCTATTTGCTTCCTCTCTAGGTAATAATGTCATTTATAATTCCAATGATAATATTTCTGAGGTTTCTAACCTAGGTAATAACTCCCATCCTGCCCCTTATAGCCTGGATTTTTCGTTTATTTTTGACCAAGAATTATATATGAATAGGACCTTTTGTTGGGTTGCTTTGCTGAAATTCTGGGCCTACAGATGATCGAAAGTAATGACATCGCTCTGGTTGAGGTACAAAAATTTAACAATCTTAGGGGTGCAAGAGTAACATTTACATCCAAAGCTATCTCACACCTGATAATGGCACACAGGGATAAACTACGCCGTTGTGGCATTGATGTTTTAATACCTGAAGTGGAGTTACCATTAAAAAAAGTGGCCCTAAATAAGCTGCCTAACATCGATCTAGAAACCTCCGTAAGAGGCATTCCTTTCTCGGAGAAAGAGAGAATTTTGCAGGTTTTCCTCGGAAAAGAAGGTAGGAGGGTTTCGCTCTATTCAGAGAAAAACACTCAACACGTGCTTCCTGTAGAGGAGGAAGATAAGAAATGGAGTTGGGTTGCAGGCGTTCTTAATTCAAATAGACCCTTAGGCCTAAAATGTGGGAACTCTTCCTAGCAAGGATATTAATGTGATATCTTGGAATGCAGCCGGCTTAAGCACTAATAAAAACAAACTCTTATTTTTGAAAGAGCAGAATGCCGATATAATTTGTCTCCAAGAGACTTGGATCACAAAGAACTGGTCCACCGAAGATTATATTGTGCTGAGCCAGCCTGCACTCCCTGTGAATAGAGGTCACGCTAAAGGAGGTATTACTATTTTGTTAAGCACAAGCCTTAGATGGTCATATAAAGAAATTTTTCATGCCTCTAATCTAATTCAGGCAATTAAGTTAGATCACAAGGATGGCCAGGTTATCTTGGACTCCTTCTTGATCATAAATGCATATTTACCTCCAGACGCATCTCATTCTTATCTATTAAAAGATCTATTCCATTTTATTTCATCTACCCTGGAAAGTGAAGACTGCAGGTCCCTATTATTAGTCGGAGATTTGAACTCTAAAGTCTCATCTCATAGTATAAGGGTATTTTCTCACACCAAAAAAAACGAAGCCCTAAATATTCCCATTGCCCAATTTCCGAATAACAGCAGGACAGACAAAAGAGGAGTCTCATTACTCGAAGGTTTGAGAAGTTTGGATCTCATAATTGCTAATGGGAGGCTAGGAAAAGATATTCCAGCAAATCACACTCATAAGGCGCCAACTGGGAGATCTATTATAGATTTAATTGTTTCTGCAGATTTTTTCTGTAAACTTACAAATATGGAAGTCCTGGGAAATGTTTTCAGTGATCATATGCTGATCTGTTTTAAATTTGATTTTACTTGCGCTAAGGTAGGCCCCTGGAACTTCAAAGGAGACACAGTCGGGTTCAATGTAACAAATGGTAGAATTCACTGGAATACTCAAGCGACCGCTAAATTAAAAGCGTACTTATCGACTCTAATAAGAGATCAGCAGCACTTTATAACGGAGTGTGATTCTACCCAACCAGATTTACTCAAAGCCTTTTTCCATAATATAGGTCTCCTGGCTAAATCCTGTAAATTAACACAAGCTCCTGTTAAACGGAGATCATATTTTAACCCATTGCTTACTATAAATAGGGAAATAAATAAATTAGTGAGGGCCCAGTTCCTGAATTTTTCGTGCGAGCGAAGTTCTTTAATAAACCTATTAAAGAGGAAAAGACAGAGGAAAAAACGCTCCCTAAGACAAATAAAGGAAGATGGAGCATGGATACAGCTAAAAGAGGCAGCCTCAAAAAATGATTCCAAAAGGTATTGGGAAATAATTGCCGACTGCTGTGGCACTAGAGTGAAATCTCTCCCTATACCCATAAAAGAAGAGGAATGGAAACTTCACTTGCTAGAACTGTATTCTGCGAATCTTAATTCCTTTAGATTAACCACTGCGGCACCGATCAGTCTAAAACCTTAGGATCCAATTATGTACATTCAATCAATGAAGTGGCCGGAGCTATTAAGAAAATGAGATCCTCAGGAGCAATAGGTCCTGATGAAATTCCCATGATGGTAATTAAAAAGGAGCCACTTTTGTGGGCTACTTATCTAGCTCCATTGTTTAATCTCTGCTACTCCCAGGGGCAGACACCACCATCTTGGCCTGGAAGCATTTTAATCCCTCTATACAAAAAGGGCCCCAGAACGCACACAGGTAATTATTGGCAAATAGCCCTATTGGACGCCACGGGGAAAATATTTGCACGTAGTATCCTCGATCACCTTACGGAATGGGTGACGGAGAAGAAAGTCCTCCCCATAGAACAAGCAGGTTTTAGAAAAAATCATTCCACTCTAGATAACATCTCTATGCTGAAACTAATTGAGGAAAAATACACAATCTTTCGTAACTCAAATGTATACATGGCTTTCATAGACTTTTCAACAGCCTTCGATAAGGTAGATCGACCCCTATTTTGGAGAAAATTGCAAAAAAATGGGACTGCCCTCACCCCTGCTATCCTTAATTATTGCACTACATTCGCAAACTTGGTGCCAGATACTAATGGGTGGAAATCAAGGTTTATCGGATGTAATCCCTACAGAAAATGGTTTGAAACAAGGTTGCTTGTTAGCGCAGTTGCTATTTTCTCTATATATATATAGCAGATTTACCCAATTGCTTTGTTCAAGCTGATGGAGATGCCCCAAAGATAAGTGGCCGGCCTTTTGCATGTCTTTTGTATGCAGATGATATAGTAGTAATGGACCTAACCCCTATTGGATTGAATAGAAAGCGGATATCACTACAAAAATATACAGTTGGCCACTTTTTGAAAATAAATGTCTCTAAAAGTAAAATCTTAATTATGAAAAGTAACAAAAGTAGAAAATCATGTAACTTTAAGTGGCAAATTGGTCCTGAAATGCTGGAGGTGGTAGACTCATACCTTTATTTAGGGAAACTTTTAACAGGTAGTACGAAGAACAAACCTCATATTGAACATTGCATTTCTAAAGCTACATCTCATGCCAATGGTTTGCGTATTTTTTACAGCGCTATGGGCAGAAGACATTTTTTACATCTACTGATGGTTTTTAAGGCAAAAATTCCTCCAACCCTGCTCTATGTGATTGAATCAATCCCTGTTAAGGATTGGAGCTTTTTAGATAGGATTGAAGGTCAGATACTACGTAAAATATGTAATTTTTTTGATTTCAAAATGTTTTTATTGATTTTCGTAAATGAGAAGAAGAACATCCACAATAGTGAATAACATATAGAGGTTAGAGCATCATGTACATACCATAAAAGAATAACAATGTAGAGCCAAACAATGATATGTATGACGCAATAATGGTCCAGAAGAACTAACCTCCAATACACATGAATAAGAAAAAAGGGAAGAAAAGAGAAAGATGAAGGAAGAAAAAGATTGAATATCAGAAGATAAGAGGAAAAAGAAGCCAGAGCCCTCATACTCAGCAGGTTTCAATGGATTTCGTGGTACAAGAGTACCCCATCAGTAACATATCTCCTATGTTAGTTGATGACACACAATACAATACACTTATACAGAAGGAAGCGCTTATATATATTATAGCGTTATAGTTGACCTCACGGGGGTTTATGAGAGTCAAAATAATTGTCCAGAGTAATCCACATCCTTCTAGTTGAAGTTTTCCAAGGCGAGTTCTGTAAGGCAATGTTGTCTGCTCCCCTAAGATGGGTAACCCAATTTATCCAACCTTCATAAGAAGACTTACTGGTAAAATATGTAATTTTAACACGTTAGTTCCAACGGCAGCAATTAGACCCGAATTTGGCTTGATAAGCTCCTATATTCAAGGTTTATCCAGGGTTTTACGCTGGGGATATCAGCAAAAAATAGCGAGCCAGATTCATTAAGAGGTCTCATGTGTTATGAAATCTTCAATGTTAAGGCAGGTAATTACTCTTTTTATCGTGATTTCTCATTGGCACTAAAAATCTTTGGTATACATGAAGAATCAGTGTTCACACTTCCACCATTAGGATTCAAATCTCTCTTAAAGACCTTAAGTGGCAAAATCAGCTTTGATAGAGATACTAAATTTTGCAATTCTAAAGAGAGATTAAAACTAATAGCCAAGACAAACTCACCGAGATTTGCACAAAAATACTTATTTTGGAATTTGGAACACGGAACTCGACGTTTGCTTACTTTATGTTGTATGAATCTTTTACCTCTAAACAATTTAACAGCAAACTGGTCCCAGAATTTGAAAAATGGAAAAACTTGTAATTTGTGTAAGCTGAGCATTCAGACCTTGGACCATGTCTTGTTTGTCTGTCCAGCACTGGCTTCGAGCCGTCATCATTGGCTTCGACCAATGTTTTTACAAAATTGTGTAAAAAATGTAGCATCAGCCCGAGACTATCTCTTTTGTCCAAAAAATGAAGCAGTGTGTGTAAAACTTTTTAATTATTTTAAGGAGTTTATGTTTATATTTTAAATCTTTTACATATTCTATTAATTGGATGGTTAACCCCCCCTGTTTGTCATCTTCTTACGAAGTATTAGTATTTCGTCTTTAGTCAAATTGTATTTTGCACATTGATTGGCTGCTATTTACTGCTATGTTGCACAATAGGGATATGTTGCGTTTGTTTCCCACTATGTACTTGTTGTTAACTACAAAACCTAATTGAAGTGGGATTTTGGATCTATTTTGCACATGAACTGGCTGCTACTAAATTGCTTTTTTGCACAGGTTAGGATTTGTTTAGTTATTCCTTTTTCATGTTGCTAATTCCAAATTGAACTTTTTAGCCAAAATTGAACTCTGGCCTTCTTTTTGCATATGAACTGGCTGCTACTTACTGCCCTTTGCACATTTTAGGATATGCTCTGTTATTCCTTTTTTTTGCTGCTAATTTTAAATTGATCTTTTAGCTGAAGCTGAATTTTGAACTTTGTTTTGTATATGAACTGGCAGCTACTAAACGTCCTTTGTACATCCTAGGATATGCTCTGCTACTTTAATCCTTATGCTGCTAATTCTAAATGCTATTTTCTGTCGAAATGGCTCTGTGCTGCTGCCTAAATCATTGAAAAATCTTCTTCAAGCACTGAGGTTTTGTATATTATTTTTTAACTTAAATATACCTGCTATTGACCAATACGGTTCTACAGTAGAGGTCTAGGGCTCTGTTTCTGTCGTGTGCTAAATGGTTTTATTGTTGAACTTCTTAAGTATTTTGCGTACTGAGACAACTAACAATATTGACTGATGTTATTTAAAGGAATTTTAGCCTTGCTAACAAAGGTCTCTGATAATTTTATTATGGCCCGTGGATTGAGTTCTGTTATGCTTTTATTACTTGTAATAATATGCATGTACTTTTATGTGGACCTCTTAGGAGTTCCAAATCTTTAATAAAATATTGAATTGAATATAATAAAAATGAAAAAGGGAGAGACAAATAAGACAGCAAGAAATTGTCTATTTAAATAGTACCGATCCTTTTGATAATTATACATGATATAACGTGAAAATCACCATCTATTGTACCAATATATTATACAGATTCCGTACATCAGATATGTCTGCCTCTAGACTTCTACGGATCCCTCACACCTTTGGCACCAGATCCGGTGTTCATATTACCAAGTCGTTTGTATTTCCAATTTGTCAGCACCCCATATGATCTGAGTTGAGCCTAAAGGCTCCAGGTAGCAAGGGAGGAGTTCAAGTATTTGGCCATCTACGTGACACTAGATGAGGGGAGGGTTTTTTAGAGAAACATCAATTGCTAAACAATGTACATTTTTGTGCAGCATTTCCATTATCTTTATTTGGCAGATTGGCGATTATAAAAATGTTGCTTCTACCAAGTCTGACGTACCAGTTACGGAATTTCTTCTTCTTATACCGCCAACCTTTTTAGGTAAACTCTATCCTATGGGAGGGGGTTTTATTGTCCTTAGCCAAGGCGCTGAGAGGAAACTTCCTGTTGGTCCAAAAATAGTGATTCTACTTATCATCGTACACTTGGATGCCAAAAGATACAACATGTTCTTGCTGTTGTTTAGGCTCCTTATTGCCAAGATAGACATTGCTAAATGCTTGGAAGAGCGAGGCATCATCCCTTGAGGGTTGGAGGAAGAGATTAGATTACTGTACGAGTCTGTAAAAATCTATCTATCTTGCCCAAGGATATCTCAAGAAACACTAAAGAATGTGGAAACACTGGTGCCAATATCGTTGGATACGCTTGACGCATGCTGGGTCTGCTGACAGATCTGTTGACACTGAAATAATGGCTTACAAGGTGAGAACCGAATGCTCATGAAAGTTGTAAAGATAATGACTATTATGTAAACATCCCTGAGCTGTCAGTAATTTTGAAGGAGGTAAGTTTTTGTACTTGTATAATGCCAATAAAATGTTTTTATAACAAAAAAAAGTATGTTCACAGTGCAAAAGGCTTATTAAAGGGGTATTACTTTAAACACGGTTTATGATCCCTGGGTCCATATTTATCAAGGAGAATATCACCAGGTCATCGAGCTAATAGCATACCAAGGGAGATAATAACATTGTACAGCGATATTTTCTATTTGCAAAACTTATTTCAGGCATTTGCTCCCAGACGAGCATACATTGGCATTCTGTAACTCTACAATAATCTGAATCACTTAATTTTAATTAGAATGTAAACAAAATAAATCAAATTCCATCTCTAAAGCAGGAACTGATGATTCTTCAAAAGTTTCTAAATCACTGAATGTGAGAATGCTTCTGATTTCACAATCAGGATGAGTGTGCCTGAAGTACAGGGGACCTAACCATACACAAGGATAACCTTGTATTCCAAAGAGCGAACCTCGATATACTGCGAAATAGAAGACTTTTCCTTCTACAATTGTTTGTGTGAAGCTAAAATGTGTTTTTGGGAAACGTGCACAGAATCGTATTAAAAAATCAATAGATGATTTGTAATTTACAGAAGCCTCAAACACGGAAAAGGATGCCTGAAATGAAAAACTGTTAACTATTAGGACGCTATACTCAAAAAATACAACGTAAAAATACAGTTGGATATTTACATGAACTCATTTTTTTGCTATTTACAAATATTCACATAGGTGTATCTGGAAAGCTGTGCCAGGTCCAGGTTTCCAAGCGTACTTCAGAAAACGCGATGCGACTTCTCCCTGTACACAGAATTGTCGAGATTGGAGAACTCCACACAAGGGAAATAGAGCCTCTTATGCAAATGAAAAAAAATTCTCCATCCACATTTAAAAAAAAAAAAAAAATTCCCTTCAACTAAGCCCTTCTCTTAGACTCCCACAATTCAGGGGGCGCTGCGTTCCCCTTTCCACCCTGATAGGCGAGAACATCTCTGACCCTTTCCAGGGCGAAAAGGGGTTGGCGAGAGAGATTTGAGAATAATCACAAATGTACAAGTTTATTGGCTTTCCCAAACTTACAAGGCAGACCCCACATTGGAAGGCCCACTTCCAATCTCTTGTGCGTGTTTTACTACTGCAGATTTCTCTGTGCTCTGCACTCACTAGCGGAAAAATCTGCCCTAGCAAATGCATCCCTCTGGAAATTACTGCTTTGTAATAAATAAACACATAAATAAATGCATTTTAATTTGGTTGGAATCTCACATTGACGACCAAATTTGATGTTCTGAATAGGGGCCTTAGTTCACTGATGCAGTCAAGCAACGGCATCTGATATTCAAGCACACCATAAAATACAGTATTTCATGTCATAAGCTATTAAGAACTAAGATTTTCTCAACACTACTGCTAGTGGCTTGAAGGGGAGAGCTACAAATGTCGGAAAAGAGTCAAAAAGGTACTGAATTCAAGCAGGTGAGAGTGGTCTTGCAAGGTACTTCCATTACATCCTCCACAGTTGAGAGAAATGTTAAGGACAATTCCCTACACATTTCCCTATCCCTTAAAATGGCACATAAGCAGCTTGACAACGCTAATCTTGTTCCTTAACATGCATGCAGGGAATATTGGATTACAAAATGAAAACAAGAAGAGGAGGGATTTAAAGATTTTCAAGGACACTCTAGTAAAAATCTCTTCATTCACCAGATTAAAGGAAATTTACAAGTGTCAGAAACGTGCCATGCAGGCACTGCCAGAAATAAATGTATAGCCACTAGTTACTCACAGATCACCTAGAGTGGCAAACAGAAAGCAAGACAATCCGATTTGTGGGCTGCATAAGTGCAGTTTAAAGCAATGCAAACCTTTAAGAAACAGTCTTTCTTTAAATTGCCCCAAGAAGAGTATCATTTAATTCTTGCTCTTTAGTTCCTGTTGATATTTACCGGCACCTCTGAGATAAGATTAACTGAAACGAAAGGAACACTACCACCATCCTTCAGAGGCAGTCAAGGGAAAAATAAACCATGCAACATGTGGGAAAGAATTTAGTCACTTTTATTTCGTCACTTTTATTTCATTTTTATCAGATTCGCATCCTATCATTCGAACTTAACATTGCAATGATACAGACAAAAGGCTGATGCTATGAAACAAGTCAGGGTTCAGGTTACAATTGATTAAACCTTAAGGAATAGCTTCAGCAGTCTTTTACCATCCAAATGGAAACTAAAAAAGACACATGTACATATTAAAGATATAATTCACAGTAGCCATCTATCACTAACCATGTAAATGAAGTATTGAGCAATCCATAAGCATGTAAGCATCTTAAAATGAACATCCCATTTAAAGGGGCCTGCAAGTATCAGGGGAAACACTGGGCAGGTAAATTGCACAGAATCCTCAAATGGACACAGGAAGATACTACCAGCCCTTGACCATCATTCAAGCTATGCAGCCATGCCATACTTCCTGTTCTTCGGCTATTCAGATGGCTCAATTTTGTCCCAAATGAACCCCAAATGCCTTCATACTTCATGTCCGAAAGCAGGGGGGAGGTGTGTCAGGAGCACTGAAGTGTGCTCCTAATGACAAATACTGTTTGATCTCTTTCATTGCTCTCTGCCCGTATGCCCAAAGGTTACTCCCTCCCAGTGACCTCCCCTTGCCAATACACCTGCAGGTCACCCAACAACCAGGAATTTGTCAAGTGTACATTGGCAACAGTGTGGCTGTTAATAAAAGTACAATTTCAAATTCATGCAGTAAAAATAAAAATACAGGTCAATATTCCTCCCCCGGCTTAAAGCATGCTTGAAATTCAGATATTACAGAGTTCCCCCTAACTCTTACAGCAGTGTTGACAGAATGCGTTTGCCATAACACTGAACACAGAGTCCAGACAAATAAAATTTGGACATTTGGTCCAAGACTACCATCATGGCTTCTTTCTCCGTTGTTTTCATGTCACTGTTCTTTAGTTCAGAGACCCTTCACCATTTGCTCTACCCTTTTAGCTACAATTATCACCTCAAGTAGATCTGGTTCATCTTCAAGCCATAACTCTTCATAGATTTTGTCAGAATTGCAAGACAGTGTAAAAACTGATCCCGAATTCTTTCTTCAGACTAACCCCCAAATTTGCAGGGAGCAGCCAATTTAAGGAATGGAGTAATAGATTCTTCTGCTCTTTCATTTTCCTCTTGCCTACGTTTGCCAAAACGATACCACTTTAGAATGGTAGATACCAGTAGGTAGAAAGTGGAGCTCTAGTTTTTTCACGCAGACCTCATATTCATGAAGACCCCTTCCCATATCTTTTTCCAAATAAAAGTTTTTCCATTTCACCCATATTACTACCAGTTTTAGTGCCTCTAAATGCCTGTCTCACCCAAAATTCACCACATTTCAATTAAAATATCACTATAGTACAGTTTCTATTACATAACATGCTTAACCTGTCATAAACACCAATTAGCACTATTTTCAGAGACAAGGAGTCTACAACAGCCACCAAGAACTGCCATAAATGCAGTCAACACAGTCGTCATCAAAACTGCTGCTCCTGGAACACGGCAACCGCTTCTGAAATCCAACACCAACAACTACAGAGCGTGTTGGGGTGTTTTGAGCAGTAAACGCACAGGTAGATTATTTCCTAATGGTTGCCAAAATTGTAGTAGTATGCTTCTTTAAAAAAGACGAAACATGTACTCTTCAGGAGAGATTTATTTAAACGCCTCATCCAAACACAGTTTCAACTGTCACTCCTGGAATCCTTTGACCAAGATACTTCATAACATTCTATGAGTAGCGTCACTGGGCAAAGAATACCAAGAGCATACAAGATACCACAGTAGTGCTAAAGGGTAATAATAATAATTTTAGGATATAGGAGTGGATAGTGGTAAAGGGTGGTAAGGGTAATTTTAGAGTTTAGGGGTCGGTAGTGGTAAAGGGTGGTAGGGGTATTTTTAGGGGTGTTTAGAGGTTTAGGGTGGTATAGGTAATATTAGGGTTTAGGTAGTGGTAAAGGGTGGTAAGAGTAATTTTAGAAAAAAAGGAGGTGTTCCCCCTCCAAACAAAACACATTTAAAATTAATTTAAAATAAAAGTATATTATATATTTATTTACATTCCCAAGTCCCCAATGCAGAAGCCGACACGCTCCAAATCACCAGTGGTATCGCTGAACGCACTTGCCAGCATTTAACAACAATTCCAAGCCTCTTCTTTTGATTTACAAGAAGAGATCGGCACTCCGGAAGTCATTTCAGGAAATCTTTTAATCAGCAAAAGATCAACGCATTTTGTCTCGTCCAAGCCTTGCTCATGGTAAGTGACATTGCCATGTTTCACAATTTAAATACATTAGTACTTCCGCTCAATGGACACAAACATAGGACATATGTTTGACTCAAACCTGCTTCGGCCATATTGGCACTAGCAAGTTACCCTTGCAACATATAATACATAAAGAAAAGAAATGTTGTTAGTCCGGTCAGCATTATTACAACTGATTTCAATGCACATGGCTCATAATGCACAAGTCTCCTTTTCTAACAGTGTGCTAAAATTCAGATGCTGAAATTCGGTAACTGCTTATACATTATGCATGCAAACAAAACAAGCATTTGCAATGTAATAGGTCTTGCATTTGCGAGAGTTTGAGCTATTGGCATTGTAAATGACAACGCCTTTTATTTATGTGTTTTGAAAACTTGCAAACGGTGTGTAAATACGCACTTTCAACTTATAGAAGCAAGGCTGGCAATAAAAGAGGGCCAGTTACTGCCAGCCTTGCTTCTCGTAAGCAAGGACTATAACCACCGCTTGCACGTTTTCAAAACACATAAATAAAAAGCATTGTCATTTACAATGCCAATAGCTCAAACTCTCGCAAATGCGAGACCAATTGCATTGCAAATGCTTGTTTTAGGACTTGTGCCCTGTTGTCCATGCGCGTTGTGAACAGCTGACTAACTCCTGTACATTTACAGCTCCCACAGTGGACCCCTTCAAGAAGGTTATGGTTGGGTATGCCCTTTCTTGCAGCGCCTACTTGCTGAATCACTCTGCCAACAGCATTAGGCTTGCTGTGCTTTTTGTGCGCATGATTCCAACGTTAAAAGCCACACTAAATGTCACAAGCCTGCCCCGCTAACCGTCACAAGCATGCGCCAATCCGCTATCACTGGCAGACCGCCCGTTGAGTGTAGCGCCACCCCGTGACCATGTAGGCGTAAGTGCACCTGCCGCGTCTGTGCAGACGCCTGGTGGATTGCGAGGCTACCCTATGTAGTGTGCTGCCACCCAGCGTCTGGAGCAGGTGTCTCCTCACCCCGGTCCGTGCTTCCACCTGACCCGTACATCGCAGTCAACAGTGAGATTTGGAAAATAATTGACGGTTAACGATTAATTGTCCCAGTGGCTTTCACTTTTGGAAATCCGAGCAAAGTTATTTTTGGGTTAAAAAATGTGAGCCTCCCGTCTGGATGGGGAATGTTGGCATGTGTGCCCGTGCTGTCCCACAGTCGCTAGTTTCACCCCCTGTGGCTACCACTGCCACCTGTGAACGGCACCCACTGGCTCTCACCTTCTGCTTGGCTTCCGACTTCACCTGTAGAAATGCCATGGCGCGAGCCCGGTGCGCCGTCAACTCAAGCTTTCCGCTGTTCGCCGACTCTTTTTCCGGCTTTTCGTTCCCTTTCCTCCTCTGTTTATTTATTGTACGCGTGCTGTCCTTTTGTGTCTACGTTTCCCCCTCCTTCAATGACTGGCAGTAGAACAGAGTAGAACTGCAAACAGAAAGCGAAAGCTACGGAAGGGACGTCCCAGCAGAGGCGGGAGAGAGCAGAGTCAGTGGGAGGGAGGTGAGGCGAGGAGGCGGGACCAGAGGAGCGAGACGAGTTAAGTGGCGGCCAAGCTGGGGACAGTGAGTCTGTGACAAATATCAGCAAGACGTGGTCAGTCTAAATGGTATTTACTCGTTTACGGACAGTTCTAGAAATGTAGGGGATTAATGGCAGCTGTACAGACACATTAACCAGGCGAGCTCGCGGGGGTGGGAGCGCTCGAAAGTTAAGAGACGTCTGCGCGTGCTCATCTGCTGTCCGGGGGCAAGCTCCGGGCGCAAGCTGAAAGACACGCCATGCGCGTGCCCATGTGCTGTCCGGGAGCAAGCTAATAGACACGCTGTGAGCGTGCACATCGCCTGTCCGGGTGAAAGTGCACATCTCCTGTCCCCCTTCCAAACTCAAGTCGACAACAATAGATCTCGCTAGCGACAGCGCTTCGTCCATAAGGCGAGACCTAATAAACGTAGGGCAAAATTGAGCAGATCGAATATTGTGTTTGAAACGAAATGGTCAGATGGTTTAATTTAATTTCACTTTCAAACGCAGTATCAGATCTGCTCAGCTTTGCCCTACGTTTATTTTGTTTGCATGTATAATGTATAAGCAATTACCAAATTTCAGCGTGCAAATTTTTAATAATGCTGACTGGACCAACGATTTTTCTTTTCTTTATGTACTTTATGTTGCAAGGGTAACTTGCTAGTGCAAATATGGCCAAAGCAGTTTTGAGTCAAACATATGTCCTATGTTTAAGTCTATTGAAAGGAAATACTAATGCATTTAAATTGTGAAACATGGCAGCGCCGCTTATCGTGAGAAAGGCTTGGACGAGCTGAAATGCATTGATCTTTTGCGGATTAAAAGCTTTTCCTGAAAGGACTTCCTGAGTGCCAAGCTCTTCTTGTAAGACAAAGAGGCTCTGTAATATAAGAAATATATATATATATATATTTCTTACAATATAACAATAAGGCGATCACTCAGAGGTCTGCATGCACCAGTGTTGGATTTATTCTCGGTTACGCGTTTCGCTTGCACAGCAAGCTTGGTCACACAGTGATTCAGGGGAAAAGGCAGTCAATACATACGAAATGTAGAAATCAAGGAAGGCCCAAAAAGTAGTGATCTTCCTACAACCGGAGCTTGCACAACAACAAGTACAGTGGGCACAGAAGATGTACGACTAAAAGCGCTCCCAAACTCGGCGGTTTTACCGCGTATACTTTACCGCGTATATTTGAGAATTCTCAATTTGGATCTGTACGTTTTGCGGCGAGGTCTTTGCTGTCTGGTTATTTCCGTTAATATAGACTTGAATATATCTCTATATATCTCTGACTAACAGTACGTAGCACTACTGCCCTGATTATATACCAATGTTGTGGCCCAAGGCAGAGGCATGGGGGATTCCTCCTGCAATATAGTAATCAGTAGAGATAGTGCATGTTTAGTACTACTTCCTATTTTCAATAGTGATAACGGACATTAGAGATCGTGCTAGTAAGTAGAGCACGCGGTCAATGTGTATATATATATATAATTTGACACTTTCAGCAGCAGGAACCTCACAAGTAGTGAGGGGAGGAGCGTGCACCAGGACATTTCCAGTTAGACACGCAGTCCACATTTTCTTTGCATATAGGTGTGCAGGTAGAAAGAATATCACAAAGATGGAAGAAGACTCAGAGAGGAGGGCAGCTGCCCTCAGTCTCTTTGCCAGAGCGCCCAACAAAGGACAAGTAAGAATAGAAAGTAAACCTAAAGATACCACCTTACAAGATAAACTCAGAAGACTGGAGAAGATTAAGAAATCAGAAACATCTAAATGGTGGGAAGCAATCTCACTTCAAGATTATATAGAAAAAGATATGATACCTAGAGGATTACGCATTTATATTACTCCCTCGTATGAATCTCCCAATCCCAGGATGCTTGAAGAATGGTCAGAGAACTCAGCTAAGAGCTCGAAACAAATGCTTACCATCCTGGTGAAATATGCTTGGGAGGATAGGGCCTCACTCCTACAAGAATTGAAAACATTGGAAGAAGAACTGAAGAATCACAAAGAACAAGAATTAATAAAAAAAATTGTGGATGATCTCAAATTGAGATTGAAAACCTACGAAGAAGATATCAAAGCACGTAAGCAACGCAAACTCCATCGCGACTGCATAGATTATGAGAGTGGCCGTATACTAACCTATTCACACAAATATGACCATCTGTACGAAAAATTGTCAATGGGAGAACCCCTGGAAAGTGAGACAGTGAACATAAGCGGAACGGACTCCATAGTAAGCAGTGATGCTGAAGTGGAAGAACATCAAGTACAAACTCCAAATACATCAAGGGAGCACGGACAAAGAATTCAAACGACTTTTTTAGACGAATTCCGGGTCCTGAGGACAAGGAGGGAAATACCACGGATGTCCAACCACCGAAAACGCGAGGGAGAGGACGTGGAAGAGGCAGGGGACGAGGAAGAAACCAGGAAGGAACTGGAGAAGAAGAAAGTTCCAACGACGGAGAGAACAAAAGAGGCAGAGGACGAGGGAATCGGCTTATGGGAACAAGACAAATGGGCCAGAAAAATCGGAAATGATGGAAGACGATATGGTAAATAGAACTATCATAAACTTATCATATAGACCTCTCTCTATGTTTGAAAAACGAACTCTCTGTCTAGGACTCACCTTTTGTCCAACTAATTCTTTTAATTATCCTGAGACAAGAATAGATATGTTTAAATTTGTGAGGAAGGTGAAACTCAAAAAATGGCACAGTTTAAAATGTACCCCAGTTATTTCTGAAGAAAGATCGGAAATTGATCATAATACATTTCTCAGTATTAAAGACAGGGAAACACTTACTATTATGCAGGACTTATGTCGAGAATCAAGTCTTGATGACTTTGAGGAACAAACTACTCCCAGAACAGACCGTCCTGCCAGTACTAAGTTTAGACCGAAATCTGTCTTCCTACCACTCATGCCACATGATAACATCGATGCCTTTCATGAGACTGTAACCAGAGATCTCATAAAATTTCGAAAACGCAATTACAATAGGAATACAGACTCTACTAACTTTACCAAAAAACAATGGCAATTTATCAACTCCCTGAAGGAAGATGATAACATCATCGTCCGTCCCGCCGACAAAGGTGGTAACATTGTACTATGGGATAGGTCAGCTTACATTGCTGAGGCTACCAAACAACTAACAGATACTAAATTCTATGTCACTACCAATATACATGAGTATAATGCGAGCATAGTAAGTGTATGGAATATACTCACTGAATATAAAGACAAAGGGATTTTGCAGTGGGAAGAGTACTGTTATTTTAAATGTGATTATCCCAGAACTCCCATTTTTTATCTGTTACCCAAGGTACATAAGGATCCTAGAGTACCGCCTGGCAGACCCATTGTATCTTCCATTGGGTGTGTCACTGAAAACATCTCTAAATACATTGATTATTTTCTTCGTGACTATGTAGAAAAACTTCCCTCACATATAAAAGATACTAAAGACTTCCTGGATAAAATCAAGGATATTGTATGGGAAGAAGATTACCAGATGATCACCTTAGATGTTAATTCATTGTATTCTATTATTGACCACTCACTGGGGGTTCGGTGTTGTCAATACTTTCTTAACACACGAGAAATCTGTTACTTGGAGCACACTGAAATGTTATTAACACTCATGAAATTTTGTCTCCTTAACAATATGTTTTTATTCAATGGTACAATGTTTAAACAAATCCTCGGAACTGCGATGGGTACTTGCTTTGCCCCCAGTTTTGCGAATCTTTTTCTGGGGGTATGGGAGGAGGAAGTCCTCAGAAAATTCAGGCAAGATTCCACCCACGATAATGTGATAAAATGGTTTAGGTTTATTGACGACCTTTTTGTGGTATGGAAAGGCAGTGAGGAAAGTGCCATTGATATGATCAAAGAATTAAACAATAATACCTTTAACCTTAAATTGACATACACCATGAGTAATAAACAGATCGAATTTTTGGATGTAGTGGTAGAGGTCTTAGACAACAGGATGACTACTAGACGGCACAGGAAGCCAACAGCAGGAAATAGCCTCCTGCACGCTCTCAGCAGTCACCCTGAAACACTTAAATGGAGTATTCCATTTGGTGAACTGCTGAGAGCGAGAAGGAACTGCAGTACACAAGAAAGTTTCTTAAACGAACAGGAAAACATGATGACAAGATTTAGAGAAAAAGGGTATCCAGATTGGGTTCTTAAGAGAGCTAAAAGTAAAATTAACAAGGTTGAAAGGAAGGACACACTGAGAGACAAAACCAACATTGAGGAAGACACCATAACCAGAGTGATTCTCACGTACAATAAGGAGTCAAATGCAATTTCTAAAATATTGACCCGTAACTGGAATATTTTAACCAGTGACCCTATTAAAGGCAATACCGTACAGGAGAGACCCCAGATCACCTACAGGAAAGGGAGAAATCTCAGAGATCTCTTAGTGAAAGGGGATATCACTAACACTAGCAGAAACACACAAATTAATCTTCAAGGCTTCTTTCCATGCGGCCATTGTAAGGCTTGTAGGAATAGCTCCATGAGGAAAAGTTACTCTACCCCAACAGGAGAAAGAACAATAAAACAATTTCTAACATGTGGCACAATATTTACAATCTATATTCTGGAATGCCCATGCAAGAAAAGATATGTGGGTAGTACCACCTTAGCCACAAAGAAAAGGGTGCTGGAGCATATGAGGGCAATCACTAACAAGGATGTCCATTACCCGGTGGCCAGACACTTTACTGAGTACCATCTCTCCAATAGTTCCCTTCTTACGTTCTTTGCTATAGAACAGATTGAACACACACAGAGAGGGGGCAATAGAGTCCTGCAATTGCGTAAAAAGGAATCTTGGCATATAATTAACCTTCAAACAAAAAATCCGGAAGGGCTGAATCAAGATGAAGAAATAAGTATTCATCTACATGAATAATTTTGTGATATGTTTCTATGGTAAATACTGCACACCTGGTAATTTTTGTTTCAAATTTTGAAAGAAGTTTTAATCTTTAGTATGAGAATTTTCATGGATTTTAATGGTTTCTTTTCTCTCCTTTTTATACAGGAGGAAAGGAAGGGGCAGAATCTAGAAACATCTCTACTGAAACCCACCCCTACCCTTTTCTTCTATCGTTATGGTGGAGGGCTCGACTAGACAGATAAGAGACTTGTTCATCTTTTTTTCTCTTTAGTCTTATGTTTAATTACACAACTTTATTAATTTTCATATATATATAACTTTTAATTGTTCTTTGGTGGACTACTGGAGATAGTGTTGATGGAATGGGGAAGGCAGTATACATGGTGAAATGTAAAGGCTAGGTGGTGGTGGATGGTTCTTATGGATACTTTCGGCCATAATAGTCTATCGTAGGTTTTCTTTTCTTTGGACTCTACAATTTTAGTAGAGATACATTTTGGTACGCCTATATACAATACGGCTCTATTAGAAGGCAACATTAGGCACTGTGCCGAGTGAAAGCTATTCCATCTTACTTTTGATTTTAATAGGGAAAATACCAGGATTATTAATAGATGTCATCATTGCCGTTACATGTGGTTAATAGTAGAATTTTATACAGAAAATACTGCAGCTGCAGGATACGAATGTCTAACTGTATATATTATGATGATAACTCTACATTACAAAATGGCTGCCGCAATCTGTTGGGTCTTGAATGTAATATGTACTTCTTGCTGCACCTAATCTTTTTGTGATAAAAGTGATTTAACTTTTATGTACGGGCAGGACCCATAACCCACTTGGGAATTGTATTGATGCCATAATACACCCTTTAAATTCATTTTGATTTACATTTATGTGCAAAAATAACACATTACAAAATGGATGCCACTTTGGTTGTAGGAAGATCACTACTTTTTGGTCCTTCCTTGATTTCTACATTTCGTATGTATTGACTGCCTTTTCCCCTGAATCACTGTGTGACCAAGCTTGCTGTGCAAGCGAAACGCGTAACCGAGAATAAATCCAACACTGGTGCATGCAGACCTCTGAGTGATCGCCTTATTGTTATATTGTAAGAAATCGGATGTTTGGCGTGCTCCGCCAGCTTTCGGCGATCCTCTGCGGAGGGCGGGGGAAGGCAGAAGGAGCCCTAACTCAGAAAAAAAATATATATATATATGTTTTACTTACCTTAAAAGTAAATATCATGTGTGGTAAAGGCATGCGTGGAAAAGACATCTTCGTGGTTAATGAATGCACGGTGAAGGCATCTCATGGTAAAGGAATGCATGGTAAAGGCACAAGTGGTACTGCCATACGACCGGAATATTTGGTGGGTATTTAGGGAAAGGGCCTTCTCTAGAGGGAAATCTATTTTTCCTTTGCTGAAAAAAATGCAATTGCATAAAAGTGATGGCATTCGCCCATGCAAACATGTACACTATGTTAATTACACATGTGGAAATCCCTTTCCTTGACTATGAAATAGATATCACAAAGATCTTCCATGAGCAATCTGAGAAACCTGCCACTTATGCAGGTTTCCAGAAGTACTCTTAGAAGTCTTTGGGAATTCCTGGTATTCGTAAATCTGTACTCATTGTCAGTGTTTAAAAATACTAGTGCAGACCTACATGCCTTTGAGAATAGAGTATTTTCTTTGTGACTTTTCAGATGCACCCATACTAGAAAACAAGCTGCCAAATGCACCAAAGGATATGCTGTTACTCCTTTATTGAAGAAGGCGTCACTATATCAGTTTTTGCTAAGCAAAATTACACAGAAGCTAATTTCTAGTAACAAAGCAACTAACCAAAGGATGATGAAAATTCGGGCGAATGGACAACCTACAAAACCAAACTATTTCAGTAAAATTCGAAGTTTTTAAAAGGGCCTTGACACTCATGCAAACCCAGTAGGAAACACACCGTTTCAAGACACAAAAAACAAGTGGGGATATTGATTTTTTCTTTGACTTAAGACATGCAGCTGCATAATGAACCCCAAGACAGTACTCCACAGACAGGAAGTAAGGCACTCAGGAATAGATATTAAGTGGCTCAAATAGTTTCTTCCTAACTGCAAACAAGGTGTGACTAAAAGACAATGTACACCTACAACCAAATTTGCCTCATACGGTTTTAACCATCACCAAGTTAACCTATAGCTGCAAACAAGACAATGGAGGCCTTCCTGCCACTCATTTATACTTAAATGAAAAGTTTCGACTTCACAAATCGGGCTAAAGGGTACCGTCCTGATTGGGCCAGCCACTAAACCCAAAGTTTGCAGCATATGAGCACCTTTTCAACAGCCCAACATTCATCATGAGCTTCATAAGGAGAAAACCTCACTCACAAACAGCTGAATATTGTACATCGGAACAACCTAGATACACATTAAAGCGTAAAATAGACATTAAACACAAGGTTAACACAAAATATAGGGATGAAAAATCACTGTCCAAAAAGACATCAACAAATGTAATCTCCATTTCAACAATAAAGTAGGCTATTTTGCACTAATCAACTCTCCACACAGTACAGAAGGTTAGCAACAGCTCCATGTGACGGTGCACAAAGGCAGAGTACTTTGAAAAAAACATGTACAAAGCATCATTCAAACATATGTACCATGTCTGCACAATGCCTCGAGTTAGACCTTCTGATACAGATTACTATGTGGGTAGGGCTAACTCACAGCTTCACGTTCTGCCTCTTACAGAGAGCCGCCAAAGATAAGAAACATACAAAACTGTATGAGCTGCTTATTTCCCAAATGGATTATTTTAGAATGGTGAAACGGAAGTGGGTAGGCTCCTGTCCACTTCTCCTAATCCTAGTTTGCCACTGGAGCAGCGTAATTTTGGCTGTACCATTACACGTCACAAATACGCAAATGTATGTGCACTTAGCACTACATACTTGTATGTCCTGACGTTATTAACGTAAAGTGTTACACTTAAACTCAGTACTGAAGAGCATTCACTGAAGATTCAATAATCATATATACTGTTTGCCTTAACATTGTTAAATGATATAAATTCCTTAGAGTCTTGATAAAAACCATCTTCACACTAATAAAATGTATTTTCTTTAGAAACGAGAATGATTTACCTAAACGTATGCACTAATGTTTTCACATTGGTGTTCATAATATAGTTCTTAGTCACACTTGTCAGTGCATTCAAAGTTGCTTCACATTTACTGAAATGTAACATGAATCTAACATACAGACATTTGTTATTTCATTTGTAGGTGTATGTGCACACGCATATTAAATGTGCACTATTGAGTAATACGTTAAATTAGCATCAATAGGACTCTACTTCTTTCTACATAAAATACTGTTTTCCATTTTCTGCTTGTGTGACTTTTTCTTTGTAGGTGCGTTCACATGGTTTGTTAGTTTGAGAATAGATGTAACTCTGTATTAGCGAAAGATAGCCTAAGAAGAGGACCTTGACAAAGAACATGGAGAGCCAGAGCGTTAACTGAGAGGCTCTGTTCAGCAATGTTGCAAGGAGTCACAGGCCCCCAAGGACGATGTCGTTCTCAGGACTGCCCTGGGAGACTTAGTTAATGTTGGAGATCAATGTGAGAATGGAAACAACAATGGAGCCCTTGATGGTGTGATCATTGGGTGTTACCCAAAAGATTCTTGTGGTATTAACTAGTGTTCTCACAGGTTGCTGTTGGCCAGTTTTCGTTGGTGTTTGAGAGGTACAGACCTCTGTGCTTACCCCTTTGATTTTTTACTGAGTATGGCTTAGACGAACACTTATTTCCTTATCCCTAGAAGACTCTTGACCGAGCTTCTGAAATGCTGACACCTTCCCACTACATCCCCACACTTTTTACTTTTTCTGGGTTTCCCCAACCTTTTGAGATCCTTTTAGACTTAGCCATACTCATTAGTTCTAGTCTCTAAATTAGATGACTTTAGATATTACTCACGTTTAAGAGAGAAGATCAAAGATTCTTTCCTGACCATCAGATTCTGCTGTTAATTCTTTGTATTGTGGTGACTGAACTTCTTGTTTGTCTCATACTGATGCTTCTGAACTTCGTTAGGAGGTTTGGCTATCCAGTTGTTATTCTGTACCTTTATAGCATGGTACTGAGATTGATATACATTAACTCAACTACTAATTTCTAATAAAACGTGTTGACCTTATTTACGGATTCCTGGACCTTATAGTGTAGCCAACTGGGCTACACTGTTAATTATATATGTTTGACTAAGTGCTAACTCCCATCACCTCTCAGTTGCACAGTTAACCAAATGGTAAGAGGGTCAGCCCAGCGCTGGATCAGCAGAATCACTCACAATGTATTACACTGGGCCATTGGCCATAGCTGAGCTAGAAGGGACTCAAGCTATGGCACAGCTCTTTCTTTCCACTCACCAAAGTTAGACATTTAAGAAGCGCAAGATCATTCCAGGGAATATCTAATGTGTAGTCTATTCACATGAGCTGTGCTACACTGAGCCAATCACTTAAATATTCATCCCTGTCTCTCAGGACAATAATCTTATGCTTCCTGTGTTGACATTTTCCTCTGCTACAGGAATACTAAGGGAACTGCCTTAACGAGCAAGACATCAAGCTTTACTCCTGACAGCAGACAATTGCGTTTTAGGAGAGTGTCTTTTTGGATACTGTAAACCCTCCCAGAAACAAATCCCTGAATCATTCTTTAATACTCCTTGGTACAAAACACGCAACCTGTAGATGGATAAATAATTTATTTGTACATGTTTTAGTGAACAAAATGCACTGGTATAAAAACCCATATTTCACAGAGCACCATGAAAAATGGGGAATATTTCCTGGCTCCATGGAAAATACAACCTCTATCATCGAAATGAGCCTCCAAACTACTCTGTAGAGAGCTTTACTAATGGCAGTAGAATTATGTGGCACAGTTAACTAAATTATGCACCAAAATGGCATAATACAAGACACATTTTCTGGTGGTATTATTTTCATTCACTGGAGCTAGAAACAATATTTTTTGTGAAATTTTCAAGCTATGCAGCAAATGCAATCAATCCATAATGAAGTGAATGCTACAGCCACACAATCACATAAATCCACTGCCCCAGTACATTGCCCATCGTTTCATCAACAGTTTATTCATCGAAGGTAGCCTAAACATTCTAATCCCTATCAGTGACTCCTATTAGCTGCACTTTGAAGAAAACAGTTTTTTCAGACTGACTAGCAAATATTAAATATTTGTAACAAAAAGTAATATAAAAAAACGTAACGGATAACAGTGGTAACATGGCCCTAATTTGACATCTTGGGGCTTAAGTGATATTTACACACCAAATGCTCTTTGGTCTTGAGATTTATGATGACCCCATGATGCTTTGATGGAAATTTTGGGCCATATTACAAAATTACACCTTATGTACACTCAAGGTAGGGCATTCAGAATGCAGTTGAGGTAGTAAGTCTACATCATTGAACCACACAGTAGGATGCATTGTTTATGTAGCCGAAGGTCACAGTTCATATTTCATATATGAAAACATATAAAAGTAAAAATGCTTAAACTGAGTATGGTGTATACAGTATTACATATTTACATCAAGGAAATCACATAGTGATGAGTGGAGGGCTTGTGAATGGAATTTGTTGCTGTTGTGCTGCCCTACTGTACTGTGTTGAATCACTGTGGTGTTGTCTGCTTTGAGCTATTGACTGTGGTGACAGTGCTGTTGTGCTACTGGGTTATTGTATTATTGATGATGTTCTGTTTCTCCTTCTACGCTGCTGTGTTGTCATGTTTTATAATCATGCTGTGCAGTTCAATTGTTGTGTTATTGATATAGTGTCTTGTGTGCAGTGCTATTTTGCAGAGTTGATTGGTTTGGGCTTTGTGTCATTGTGTTATGGTGTTGTTCGGTTCCGTTGTTTTGTTGTGCTACTGCACTGCTCTATTGTAATGTCACTTTGCTCTTTGTGTTTTGTTGTTTTCTCGTTTTGTGGTGTGGTGCCATCTTGTATTGTGGCATGTGCATTGTTGGGTGGAGTGCCACGTGCAACAACATATATATCTATCTATATTTATTTTTTTCACTAAAAAAACAAAGATTAAAGTAACATTATAATTAGGTGAATGTGCCCATGACATCATTAATGTTTTGAAGAAAAAAAACCCACAGGAATTCACCAGTTTTAGTTAGCAGAGCTTACGCCCCGCCATACACTGCTTATGACCTCACATATTACATCACTCATGGCATGTTCTATGACATAGTTTATGACATCACTGATGACAGCTCAAATGACATCATTGATGACACTACTGATATCATCCAAGCTTCTTTTGTACATAATGCTCTATAAAAGGGTGCAGCATTAGAGATAGGAAAGTAAGTGCAAAATACCTCAGAATAATATGAACCATTCAAGGCACAGAATGGCAGCAAGGTTAGTTCACACTGCACTACCCAGTCTGGTCACTAGTGTTTTCTGGCACGAGTATTGCCCACCTCAAATGACCAGCCGCCACATGGCCACAGAGAAGATACAAATTGCACAGAATGATGAGAGGCAATACAAATAAAAACAGTAATGAGTCAGAGATCAATAAAGTTTCTTTCACAGGTTTTGTAGTTATGCGTTGCAGATTTTGTATTATTCAATCTGTATTCAACTGTTCAAGGAAAACCAAGTTCCTCCAGATACTGAAGCCCTGTTACATAACTAATGCCCTACTACAGACAGTCGTTACCTGTATCAAACCCCTGACAGTCACTGAAGCATAGATATAATTAGAAAGGTGGGTAATGTTAACACTGTTTACTCTATGGAAAGAGTTTACTCTGTACCACTCTGTTTGCAGACAGTGAAACTCTCATGAGAAACACACCAGAGAGTATTCAAAAATATCTACTAAGAACAGTGTACACTCAATGCAAAACTTGTCCAAAGAGCACCTATTCTCTAAAAAATAACCAAGGTCTGAAGGTGCTAAAGATCATACTACATGCAGCCTTCATACTGTGGTGTAAACTTTAAAGATAGCCCATCTCCTGAAGCAAAACAAGCACAAGAACACAGGTTTGTACCTGGCAGACACAGTCTCCTATTTTAAGTAAAAATTGTCATGCTGAGATGATTCTGTCTAATAATTCACGGCTGCCTACAATACTTAGTATGCAGTACATAGAATTTTTGCCTTGTTGGAAACTTTTTCTGAAGTATCAAAACACTTGTGGAACATAATGAGCACAATTCATCAGTTGTCACTTGCTCAAGAGGTACTCTTTAATACAAATATTTATGATGTGTTCATTACCTTTATACATCTATGGTGTATTAGGAGCACATGCGTTTTGCAAACACGAACACTGATTAGCTGGACACAGGCTGTACAAAATTAGGTAGAAAAGTAATATGATAGTTACCCGCCACTATGTAAACTATAAAACAAACTAACACACTCATTGGTTGATGTCATCGGTGAGGTCATCAATGACATAATCAGAGAGATCATAAATGAGGCCATAAAACCTCATGAGTGATATAATATGTGAGGTCATAAACAGTGCATGGCGGGGTGTAAGCTCTGCTGACTATAACTGGTAATATTTCTATTTTTGTTTAGTTAATGCTGTCACTGACATTCATCTAACTATACCATTGCTTTCACCGTTGGTATATATTTTTTGGATTGTACCACCTCTGCAGGGTCACCCTCACCTTTTTGCCTTCACCCCTTCTGTTTTCTTACCTACTTTTTGTTGGATTGTAGGACTCTATGTATTTTACCACTGTTGACCAGTGCTTAAGTTCTTATGCTCTCTCCTTAAAACATGGCACAAATGTTGCACTTTATTGGTGCATTTAATTTACTTAGAAGTCCCTTAAATATGGTTCTATGGGTACCCAGGGCCTGCAAATTAAATGCTCTGGTGGGCAGCAGCATTCATTGTGCCAACCACTAAAAGTAGCCTTTTAAAATGTGTCTCAGGCCTGACAATGCAGCCTGTAGTGCACTCTTAAATGGCCAATTCAACCTGGCAAAATAAACCTTTTGCCAGGCCTAAACCTTCTTTTTTAATACATATAACCCACCCATAAGGTGGGCCCTAAACAACCCATACAGCAGAGCGCATTGTATATAAAAATTAGGACACATTCTTTTAGATTTTACATGTCCGGGCAGTAAAAAACTTCTAAATTTGTTTTTCGCTTCTGTAAGGCCTACCTCTCCCATAGGATAGTATTGGATTATCTTATTACATTTAATAAGTGCTAACTTTTGATTGGGAGCAGATAGAAATGCCATGTATAGATTCAAATGAATTGTAATTTAAAATCCTCTTTAATGGTAAAGTTGAGTCTTAGATTACAATCGTGAAAATGCCACTTATAGAAAGTTGGCATCTTCCTCCTGCCCAAAACTTTCTGCAGCCTTCTAGGAGTTTCCAGCTGCTTGGGTCTTTTAATTGGTCCCAGTCGGGAATGTGTATTGGGCCCAGACAGTGAACAATAGGACCTCGGTGTAGCTGGGAGAGGGTCATCCTGTCAGGACGGGAAGGGCAGAGCGGTTCACTACCCCATATACATTTCAAAGGGCTCCCTCCAGCAAGCTCACAAAGGAACTTGGCACCAGCCTTTTGTCACCCTAGACCACTTGGAGTCTGGGCAGGAGAATAAAGTGGAAGGACATTAATTTCCAGTACCAGATATGGGGTTGGACTAGATGTTTCTCCCACTTTAAATGCTTGACTAGGTATAAATATTGGTCCTCCTGAGCCACTCCACTCATCAGTTCACTCCTGGACCTGTGGAGGACCCCCAAAAGGACTGCATTGTACTACAGAGGACTGTCCTGATGCTTGAAGCCTCCCTTGCCGGTTGATCCCAGGACTACCAGAATGACTCTGTTGGCTGACCTCCTGTTCTGAACTATAGCAACTCAACACACTCCAGAGGCCTCCTTGCAAGACTGCTGCAGCTAGTCCTGCCTGGACCTGCAACTGGATCTGCCTAGGCCTGCTGACCACTGCTGGGGTGAGTTCCTGATTCCCCAAGAGATGCCTCCCCAGTTGCTGAACTCTTTGCTGGCATCAGTTGAGCTCCTCCTGTGAGATCCAGAAGTTTTGAACTCTGTGCATCGGATGTTGAGAAGGTAACTGTTTCAGCCGTACTAACCTGTTCCCTGTATTTGTCCTGTGCTCCATCACGGTGGGCCTGAACTTCTCACTTTGTCCCAGTCTAGCGTGACCAGATACCCATAATTAGCGCTTTCTGCTACTTGATGCTATTTTTACATAAACCTTCAAAGTTGCTTATCTCTGGGTCTACCGATTGGATTTTTGTCATTTTGTTCTCAATGTATTTATTACATTTTACTCCATGTTTATAAATTGGTGTGGGATATCTTTTGTGTTGAGTTTTAACTTTGCTACTGTTTGTGTGCTGTGCAAATACTTGACACAGTGCCTTCGAGTTAAGCCTGACTGCTTTTGTGCCAAGCTACCATAGGGTTAAGCACAATTTAATTTAGTGACTTTTGTGGTTCACCCTCACCAGAATTGTGCTTGTTGCTTCAGAAGCGTTTTCAGCCCCCCCATCAAATACCCAATTTCTTACATACATATTACTTACACACACATATTTTCACCCTACACGCCGCTCTCATTTCATCATCATTCCTAGTCAGCATTTTCTTGCTCAGGTCTTCTCCTTCACCCTTCTCTAAACTCTCGCTCCCCAATTACAAACCCTGCCATTCACCGTCCCCCTCTTCCTTTCTTCCCGCCATCCAATACCCTTGCCACTCCACTTTATTCTCTTTCGCCCATGCCCAATACATCTCTTGAGAAGTCATCTACAAAACTGTAGACACAAGGAAGGGCTTATGTTTTTTTAAGTATTTAGCCACTACTGTTGATTATGGGTTTAAATAAATTCTCTGACTGTTACACCGGTTCATTCAAATGTTTTCATTAGAGCATATGATGCACGCTCTGCGGCACCCTTGTACTTAATCAAGGGCAAACTATACTTTTGCTTGGATCGCGGCTTCCCAACAAAACTTTTAGAATATGTTGCAGATGGATATTGGGCAGGGTACAGTGGAAGGTCAAAGAAAATCATACTGTGAACTGTTTAAGTAGTTAGTGAAAAATCGCACCATTGCCAAATTACCTCAGGATCGAGAAGTCTGTGAACATCAAGATCCGTAGTATGCAGGGAAGTTGATAAGGGCTCAATGACTTGTTGCTGAAGAGTCTGACATTACTAAAAGTGTACCACTGAATACTATCAGTAAAAGCAATATGGTACCTGCAAAGTCATGAATAGATTTGGGATCTAAACTAGAAACCTGCATATTTCTGTTTGTTTTTCAAACTCAAATGATTTGAATGAAAACAATCTTAAATAATACTTATGTTGTTGTCAATATTTTCCAAATTGTTTTCATGGTAACCTGGGATCCTACAGATGGCATAAACACCGCCTGTGTCAATGCTGGATCCACTACTGAACAGGTCAAGATTTTAAAATAGATGTTTTGGACTTGCACCGCAGATTGTTGAGGCACACCACCAGAAAGTGGTTAAAATGTTCAGAGACATATACAGACAACATTTAGAGAGAAATTATGCACTGAGACACTCTTGTGAGGTCTCTAGATGTCCAAAAATGTTCTCTAGGGCTCTGTTGTTGAAAGCTATAAGCAGGTTTAGTAATACCAGCTTGAGAAGCTCACAGTCATCTGCCAACCAAAGCGGAGTGTCACAAACATCAATAATAGCATTCTCAGTAGTCTGGTCTCACCACAACCTAAAGTTCACCAAGCAGATATACCGACTGAAACAGCTGCTGCACAAGGACTATTGTGAAAGAGAGATGCTTTGAAAGTTGGATTCAAGACTAGGGTCAAGGCAGATCTGTTTAATGGAAAGCAAGATTCAAGCACATTTTAAGTGATTTAACAGAAAACAGCAACTTATTGAGCAACTCTTTAGTCGCATGTACCAAACTGCACTTTCTCTTCCAGTCCCAAATGTGAAGGTCTATCATTGATTGACACAGCACGTGATTACAAAAAAATGCACGAAATTGCATTTCACGCTGAAAGGTCAGAGTTATACATCTATTCTAAGGTTTAAACTGCTTTTTATAACTTACATTTTACTTAAAACAGAAGAAGCGGTAATCAAAAGATGAGAGCTTTCAGAATAATACTCAATCTCTATAGTTCTATTAAATTTGATTTGTTTAAGCCATCATCTACGATCTCAATTTACATCTCTCTCTAGCTTCAAACCTCGATGTAATCAGTCATTTTGCATGGCTTACTTTTCAGACAACTACTCTCTCAACCCTTGTCAGACAGTGGTAACACTGGTTACCACATTGGTAACCACATAGGTAACAGCTTGACCTCTAGCAGCCACCACGTATATTTAGTGATTCGGCACGGACTCAAATGGTAACAATAGTTTTAAAGCACAGCTCCACATGCTTAAGGCAAACACGTTTAATTTCTTTCAAAAGGACAATAAAATGCCAAAGGACAGAGGGACATCGTTTATTGTTCTGCATTAGGGAACAGTCAAATAGAACCCCGACCAATAATTTTGCAACCTTGGCCCGTTCCTATGTGCCAAGTGCTGAATTTTGGGATTCTAATCAAATGATAAAAGATGTATTTACATACTGTAGTTCTTCCAAAGGAACCCCTGCTCTAGTACACAGCACCATTCTAAATGCTACTAATTCTACAACACTATACAATAATTAGTTAAAATTTCGACTTACTAACAATAATTAGTTAAAATTTCGGATTACCGATTCACCCCCCTTTCCAAATAAAAGTTCTGCAACAGAATAAAAATGAAATGTTTTTGATTTAAAGAAAAAAAATTTTTTTAAACACGAATACAGTTTCGCCAAAAGTGCTCCATCTCGTCAGAAGGAGTACTTTTAGTCTACGTCTGGAAAGCAGATTGCCACCACCAGAGTGTCTTGGTGATTAGTACACCAAACTTTAAATGGGGCCAATAGTCACTATCTCATGTTTTGTAGGACAACGTTCTGTTATCAATGGGGAGGTGACTGTATATGCAATACAGTGTCAGCAATAGGGATTGTAGTTGTGGTTAACTTGGGGTTTCCATTGAAAAGCTTTTTTTGCTTTCTCTAAAAACTTCTGTGCTGTTGGTGATCAAAAAACAGTATTTCTCATGTCAAGTCCGATAAAAATCTTCGTTCTCCAGTAAAGAATTAGGGGAGAGGATGTAGCTTTATGGCTAGAGCTGTCGACCTCAAAGCTAGGGGAACCGGGTTCGAGTCTCGGCAGGGACGCTCAGCATCCTGTGATTCTGGGCAAATCACTTAATCTCCCCACGCCTAACAAAAATGAATGTCTCCATCTGTAACAAAACTGCTGCTCATGTAAAGTGCTCTGATACCTGATATCTTCAGGTGGTGTTTACGCTATATAAAACTCTAAAAATAAATAAATACATAAATAAAAAATGGCTGAATGGAATAACACCAACCTTGGCATGAAACTAGAACTGTACTCAGGGCTGTGGTTTGCTTGGTTGGATGTAAATTTGTTCAGTAGTTTTGAAACATTGGCATTAGACAAACGTGTCAAGTGGGCTTCAAAGGGTAAAAGTTAGAGATATTGTGACTGCCAACTGTCCTCAAAACTGGTTCAAAGATAGTTTAAAGAGCAAGGGAACTTTTACTCACATCGTCCAGGTCAAGTTCGTAAACCCAAAGGCTTTGGGCTCGAGAGAAAATGTACTCTTGGCGCCACCATTACAGGACAGCGGGCACCGTCCCCGCATCCTGAAAGGAACACAAGGCTTCAAAGGGCATGAAGGGTACACCATAACCCATAGGGCCTAGCTAGAGGGACCCCCAAAGGGGTCCCGAACATTATTTTTAAAAATTTGCGTGAATTTGTGTGATGTACGTTGTCTGTCGACTGAACCTAGTTCATGAACCATGGCACGCAAAGGAACAGACGTCCATGTACTGAATTTTGCAAAACCAGTAGAATTCACCAACTATGAAACTTGTGAACCTACACTGGGTCCTGTGCCATAGTTCACAGGCTCAGTACAAAGTTAAAAAAATATAAAATTTGAGGACCCCTGCTGGGTCCCAATCTAGCCCTTGGACCTCATACTGAGTTTGAGGACTACACATTGAAGGAAGTGACCCGATTAGGGCCACCCGGGTCACTCGCGACCACCTCTCAGCCTTCCATACAAATGAAGAGTCAGTCAGACAGTAGAGAATACAAACCAAGTATATGTTTATTCAGATACACTCGAGCGGAGCCCCGTCTGCCCAGCCGCTTAGGGGTGCTTCAGAGAGGACTGACATCAGAAAACATGGTGATACATTATGTACGATTCAGAACCAAAGAATCTACGCCCAGTATTGAAATTTCCAGCTGGAGGCAGCTACACAAAGGAGGTACAGAAGGATAAGTTTCGATCCTGAGACCGGGCACACACTATCTCTATGCCAAGGTCGTTCTGCAAGTACGCATCGCTGGACTAGTGGGAGCAGGCCTCTATCTAGTGGGAAAGGTATGCGCTAACAAGAACAGTGTATTCATTAGTACAGCAAGGCCTAACCTTGGAGGAAACAAAAATTTCCAAAGCTGCTTCTCACAGAGGTAGAGAGAGGGATTACTTTTGCTCATGGATCAAAATGGCGGCCAAAAATAAAATGGTGCCGCGAATGCTAACTTATGCAAAACAATATGTAAACAACACAGCAAAGACATTTTTATTCTAACAACATACCATTCTGGGTCTGTCGACTCCATGGGCGTGATTTTAAGTCTTCAAACTATAAACACATTTAAAGGCTATTTAAAATTTAAAGGGTGAAGCATAGATCATAATCCCATTACATAGGAGATTTAGAATAGGACCATCGTTTGTTTTTGGGGGTACGTTAATGGCGAACTGAGACTTTTTAAAAAATGCACAGGAA
Organism: Calotriton arnoldi; assembly: GCA_963921515.1. Taxonomy (NCBI): domain Eukaryota; kingdom Metazoa; phylum Chordata; class Amphibia; order Caudata; family Salamandridae; genus Calotriton; species Calotriton arnoldi. Next base: position 788,689 of record CAWUFW010008935.1, read on the forward strand.
CCACGGTCTGAAAATCTTGTCATGGAGATGGCTCCCTTTTTCAGTCACAGGCCAAAGCCAGATTTCTCTCCCTTCCTCTATGGGCTGCATAAAACATACTCCCGATGTATTTCCCTTTATAACTTTCGCCCTGTACTTTCCTCATAACATAGCAGGAAGAAGCTGGCCAGTGGGTGATGAAAGAAGGAAAGGAGATATGCAGGAGGCACAGTTTCTGCCTTACTTTATTCACCCACCATCTGGCTCCTTTTGATGGCTCCAAATGCATGTATAGTGAAAAAGGCATGTACAGATTTTGAGGAGCAGAAAGAGAGATTTTTGGCTTCAGCTATGAATTGCTGTTGCATAGCTGAAGTCCCCAGAGTGGATACATCTAAATTATGTATTCTCAACACATATTACACAAAGCATTTAGTTATATATGTTTACCCATTAAAGATTGCAAAGCCACACGTAACTCTTGGCATCCAATAATGTGCCTTAGAGTTAACATGGACAGTTCTGCAGCACTCCTATTCATTACCCGAGCCATCTTACGAGGTTTCAAACCATAGACCTCCAGGATGCAACCAGATATCTGCAGCCCACATATTAATGCTTAGGCTGTTTTAGAATGCAGAAAGAACACTTGATGGACGGAATGCTAAACAATGTCAAACATTCACCCCAGTACAGAGGTCTGGGCCTAAAATCCATTGTTTATTTTGCTCACCATGACATTCCAGTTTAGACCCAGTGATATTCAATCAGCCTTGACCCTACTCCCCATGGGAACAGCCAGCCTGAACTGCCAGGCCACGTCCTCCCTGTATAGGAAACCAGAATCCTGTGACCGGTTTTGGAGTATCACCCCTCATCAGCCACGCTAGCTTGACTCCAGTAGCCTGGTGAGTATGGGACCCACGTCTGGGCATACCCTTCCCACTTGGGGTGACAGATACAAAAAGAACAATTGATGGACGGAATGCTGAACAATGTCAATGATTCATCCCAAGTACAGAAATCTGGGCCTAAAGCCATCATTTCTATTTTTCTGATCACCATGCCATTCCAGTTTGGACCCAGCCATATGCAAACCAGTCTAGACCCTGCTCCCAATGGGTACAGTTCAGCCCGAACTGCCAGACCAGGTACTCCCTGAACCAGAAACCAGCATCCTGGGACCGGTTTCAGGGTATCACCCCTCATCAGCCAGGCTTGCTTGACTCCAGTGGCATGCAGAGCACGTGACCCACATTTGTGCTAACCTGTCCCACTTGGGGTGACAATGCAAAAAGAACAATTGATGGACGAAATGCTGAACAATGTCAAACATTCACCCCCAGTACAGAGATCTGGGCCTAAATCCATTCATATCAAAGCTTAGGCAGTTTTAGAAGGATTTGGGCCTGTGACCATCACTTTTAAGTTTATTTACTTATTTTTATTAAACACAAATCATAAGAAATAGTATGAAAGCGCTTGACACATAAAAAAATGAATATCATCATCAAGCACATTCAAACAAAACAAGACCTCGAAATTTACAGAGTTCACAAATTCCTAATTGAAGAAATATTTCTTAAATCAATTTGAAAAAGGATAGTATTGCTTTGTCATTAAAACTTGGTGGGATAACTGATCTTCAATCATATTTCTTGACGTTGAAGATAACAAGTTTGCTACATTTCTTGCTTGTATCTAGGAATAGCCAATGTTGGATCAACACAAGAAAAAAATAATAATCAAAAGAGATTATAGAGTTCAACTAAAGATGGATGACAGAGCTAAGAATGATGGTGGCTGGTTTTCCACACAAACAGTCACACTAGTAAAAAAAAAAACAAGACATTTCAGAGATTCATGTCGGATAGACACAAAGTAAGCATTCTACCAGTCAAACGATTATCCTGATTGAACAGTGCTGTTTTTTTGTAAGTTACTTTTGAGTAGAATTCTAAATTGAGGTGTAGGTGTACCCTGTATAGGAATACAGTTTGTACCAGAGCCATTTTGCAATTTTATGAAAGGTGCTGACACACGCCTAGTCTCACACACACTTTGTCTCACAAAGACAATAAAAGATGAAAGAAATAGGACAGGATAGGTATTGCTGGTCACCCATGGCTCCAAATAGCACATTACCAAAAATGACAAATTCCTGACCATGTACACAGGGTCAAGGAAATGGTTATCTAGATTTGGTCAGTGAACAAAATGAACAGCAAAATACTAGCAGTACTTCTGATTTATCACCATCATTATACAGATATTTGTAATTCATCTAGCAAAAAATATTCCTAAGAAATATACCTCTGATGGCAAGTGCCCATGTTTATTGGATAGAGCTGACATTCTAGCTTAGCAGGTCATGGCGCCTGCTGAGGAAATTCGTGGGCACCCTTATGGTCATGGTCACAAATCATATTCATAGTGAGAATAACTATGCCCTTCACCTTTCCAGAGTTGATCAAATAATTCATACTGTGTTGGGTACATCTTTTTTTCACAGTGCTGCAATACTGGAAGCTGGTAGAAGCACGAATGATGTAAAACAAAATTAACATGTTGGATTGTGAAATACACATGTAGGAATGCGCCTTTAGACCAGATACCAGGAACTACATAATTACAAATTCTCCGCTTTCTAATTTATGTATCATGTGATATCCTAACTCGTATAGCTTCCACAGCAAGATAAGCCCTTTAAATGCGTTTGGAAGGAAGGGAACATAGAAGGATAATAGGCCAGAGATGCTGGACGGTATGAAAAAAAGAGAAGGAGGGTGATGAAGTAGTATGAGATACACCAGGAGGCGATTGTAATAAAGATCCCAGGTATATTGCTGATGTGACAAATCATGAGAAAGGTCGTTCCTCGAACTGGAGTTGTTAAACTATTCTTTTTTCTGACGCTACACATTTATCTTCCTGAAGTAAATATAATAGCAGTCAAAAATGTCAATTAAATTAGAACAATACCCTAATTGCCAAGGTCTAAAATAGAAAGAATTTTGTATAATGAAGAAACCGTTCAGGAACTAAGAGATAATTGACATGAAGAATAAACCTAAGCTATGTTTACCATTAAATCAATTGTCTTAATATGTGCAGTCGGACACATGTTAAGGGTCATTAGCATGAGCACGCTCACTCAGCATTCACTAATGCCCTGCTCCATTCACTGATACCCAGATCGGATTTACTGCTGTCACATTCATGCTATAGCCTGCCTCAGTCAACCTTCCCCCTTTAGTTACTTCCTCATTCGTGTTTTGCCCCCGTCTCATTCACAGCTCTGTCTGCTTTAGTCACTGCAAACCCTACCTCCTTCACTGCTCACAATACCCTGCCTCATTCACAGGAGAATGTACCAACTTATTTCACCGGCCTCTCTAACGCACTCCTAGATCTCTTTGCCTCTCATGAGCTCATTTAGTCCTCATCCCAGTGCTTAACAACCCCATTTAGACCTCATACCAGTGCTTACTTTGAGTCAGTGATTTCCCGTGTTCAGCACTGGCACTTAATTGTCAACACAGGCACTTATGACAGTCTGCCTCATGTAACAACAATTGTATATTAATTCTATATACATAAAAAATTACTTATACCTGCAACCTTAGCCATTTTTATAGCTTTGGGGACATGGAATAGTCTGAACTGTCATACTTTTAACAGTGTGATGGTTAGTGGTTGTCATTGGCAGCGTTGGCAGGAGCAGTGGGTGGGCAAGCTTCAGTGATCTCCTGACAAGGGCCCAGGCACCTATTTTTTTTACAGATTAAGCACTGCCTCATTCCATGTCACTCGCGGGTCAAATCTACTGAGATACTCTGGCATTCCTCACGATTCTGACCCTGTTACTCCCTGAAATACATATAACTTCTATAGAGGCAGTGCGTCACCCTGAGCCCACAGCCCTCTCAAACCTCAAGCAAACCAAATTAATTTTTTGTGGCTTGTGTTGTACACTTTATGTCTGAGAACTGACCTTGTGTATATTTGGCCAACCTTTGTGCTTCTACTAAGTAAAAGCGGTCTTCCTCATGTAAAAATCACCTAGGCTGTAATCACAACTAGACCTGGAAGGTAAACTCCGCTCGCAGAGTTTGTAGAGTGTTCCGCACTCCGTGCTCTGCAGAGCAGAGTTTTTTCCTTGCTCACACTTGCCAACGTTATGTTGGGGAGCGAGGAAAATCCAACGCTAGACCACCTCCCAGTTAGAATTTTCAATGCGGGCATTCACGGGTGGTCGCGAGCGCTCACGTTGAGAAACCATCCGTTCGCATTGAGTAAGCTGCCACTCAAGTAGAAAATCCACTCGAGTGGCAGAAAGCAGCAGTGCCCTCTTGTGCTGTGCATGGTGCCGTTTGCGCTGATTTTCCAGTGTGGGACTAACACTCGACACTCCACCACTTGTGGAACTCTGCATACGGTGGCAGAGTTTTTTGGTCACTTCATGGAGTTCCGCATAGCCGAACTCCGCTCAGGCCTAATCAAAATACAATAAATATAAACTTACGCGTATGAAAGACAGGACTAGATTTTGGCCCCTAGTTTTGAGTCAATGCTCTTGCTTGACAGGACGCGGTGGATGCATGTCTGTCATTTGGACACTAATGGGGAGGTTTCTCATTTATACAGAAGTGGCAATACTAGTATATTTCCATGTGCAAGCACTAACAGTTAGAACTACAGTCCTATCAGCTGTCCGATATTTTATTCGTCTGTGGAATAACCAGGGCCATGATGCAGTGGTCTCACTCATTGTTTAGTGGGTGGTGTGATGTGGTGTGTGTTCTTGCCTGCTGTTATCTGGTGCTTCTGCAGAAAGGCAGAGATTTTCGCTCTGCCACAGAATGGCTTCTGAGAAAAAACGGTAATAATTTTATGTTTTAAAGAAATACGTCGGTATTAAATCAATTTCAGATAAAATGACAATACTTAGTCTGGTCTTCTCTTAGTTACTGGATAACTATCTCAGAGATGATGTTTGATCATACTGCTGCGAACAAGAACTCAACTTAGGAGAAAATCACATTACTGACTCTCACAAAACTTTTATTATGTCTATTTTGTTGTTATCCAGTGTCAAAACGTCCTTATTCCACATCCACTTCCCAGGGCCGTCCTCCCAAATGTTGAACTGCACTGGTTATTACCAATAGAAAGAGGTAAGATTATCCATGAATGGAAGCGGATAGTTCAGCAGGCTCAGTATAAACTAGGGAAGTACAGGCTGTGACAGTGAGTATGCTTTGCAAATTTCACCCCTCCCCAAATATGCTGGGCCTTCTTCAGGTACATTGTAACCTTGCAAGGCAAACACAGTGCCTCTATCACATCACTGCTGATGGCACAAATGTATTTTTAAAAAACCAATAGCCCATATGAATATATGCAACACACCTAACACTTAAAGGTTTCATTAAGTATGTTGAGGGTTTCTATGGACATATCCACCACATGTCATCTTTACCGAGTGGTATGAACCCTCCTAGACCTTCTGCATGAGCCTTTATCAGCCGAGGAACACGGTGCCCTTCTAAATAACACATATAGTATCTCCTTTTCTTGTTCCAGTAAAGAGGGAAGGAGACACTCACCAAAACATTGGTGGTTGTGGTATTTTCATCCGGAATCAAGAAATGCAGTCCCGGTCTACAATAAAGGTATAGGGCATCGAATATAAAATTGAAACCAATGCAATGAAGTGATTTATGAACATGGAGGAGGTTTCCCTCCCTCACAGCATTATAGTGCTGGCATGGAGCACGCCGATTCAGACTACTAAATTACAGCTCAGTTCATGTAGCTCTGGCTCTTTATAGACTAAGATACAGCACAGCTCTAGGTTCTGTGACCAAAAACATAGATTGTAGACAAAGCATAGGCCACTGTATGGTACATATGTACTGCTTATACATGGACTCCTGTTGCTTCAACCAACAAGTTAAGGGTATAGTCTGAAGCCAATAGCATTAGCAATAGGGGCAGGAATCCACCTAAGGGATTGAGGGTCAGTGAGCCAGGGAAGTTTAGTGTTCCCATCCAGCTGACAGAAATTCATGGCGCCTGTCTGTGGCGACTGTGACAAACGAAGGACCCCAAGGGGAGAATTCTCCCCAGAGTGTGATTTGACCTGGTGCAACTCCACCACCAATCAGGCAAACTTCAGGTCTCAGCTCATCCACTGGACCATTCAAAGAAATTCATCATGCCTACTGAGACACATCTTGCTCAGGGACATTCAAGCACTCCAACCCTTTTTGGGGTGAAACGCCCATAGACATCAACCCTGTTGCTATGGAACACCTAATGTATTTCCATCCCTATGGAACACCTACTGTATTTCCATCCCTCTGCAGTGTAGCTATATCTCTTACATCCACTGGTCTACCATGGACCAGGCAGAGCACATGCTGTCCAAACTTAGACATACTTATTGCTTGGTGAAGTATGCAAACACCATTAAAACTTAGCTTTTCTCGGACTTTGCACACCTTTCAAGAGGAAGCCTCACATATGGAGAACAATCAGAACTGGCCTTTATAATTTCTAATAAAAATGCTCAAAAGCAGGCTTTGTGTAGCTACATTATGTTACCCTTTCCAGCCAATAGTCAAGGCTAATGAACAAAGTCTGTCTGAAAGAAGAGTTTTACGTGCAGGACTTCCCTTTTTGATGTTTTAACATAGCTGAGACTTTTATTCACTCAGAAAAAATGTACATACATCCTACACAGGGAGGAAATCTGCAACTCATTTTTGCACTGTAGCACCATCCAGCAAACGTATTCAAATCAAAAAAGCATCTCTGTCCCTCCCATCTTCCCCATTTCATCTGTTAAACATCACCCAGCAATTCCCCTTAACAAAAGAGAACCCAAATACATTTAGGACCGAACTGCAAATTGTTTTTGAATGGAACCAATTATTGCAAGATATTATGCCAGGAGAAGCCATGGGCTGGTTGTACTCAAAGTCAACTTGCCAGAACAAAAACCCAGTTATAATGCTGCCTTGATTGCTTCTAAAGATCCTTTATTGAATGCTATTTCAGAAGTATGTCCTACTAAAACCGACTAGACCAAAATTAATAACTTTAACCCGAACAAAGGGGAAGCTCCCGGTGATCCCCATGGCCATTTGAAAGATGTACTGAAATGGTAGGAATTACATTAATCAAGGGATTGTTACCAAATGTAGAAGAGCTATCGAGAATCATATGTGTAGGACACCCGAAAAAAAGTCAGTCTGAATTGGTTTCTGTAGTAAGTTTGTGTGTAGTGGTCAAAGAGAATAAGAAGGAATCCACTGAATCTAAACCAATATCTTTGCAATACAAATTTTACGAAAAACAGTCAGAGGGACATGCCGGGAGGAAGGGGCGGCATGGAGAGCTCAGTAGGCAGGTAGGGCAAGGAGGTGGATTAGTAGGCAAGGGTCAGGAGTGGGAATGCGAAGCTTTGTTCCTACGGGCAACTCATCATGTTTTAACTGCCATCAGCTGGAGCATAGTAAAAGAGATTGCTCTAGCATATGCACTGAATCACTGAAATGACCGGATTTGTTCAAGTATGCTATTTGTTGAATTGGTTGACTACAAAGGATTCTAATGTTGTGCTCAATTACAAACTATTGAAGGCATCAAATCTTGCCTGAAGTATTGTACATAAAGAGAAAAACAGGCTATATGCTTTTCCTAGGATTATTTTTTACTTGACACAGCATTAGGGGACAGGGTGTTGGTGCTGTAGCACATTCATTTTTTTTGGGCCCTGGGGGGAGTCGGAGTTTTATATAGCATGAATTCGACTGGAAGGTATTAGAGCGCTTTACATGAGTACCAGTTGTGTTACAGACGGGCACATTCATTTTTTTAGGCACAGTAGATTACGTGATTCGCCCAGAATCACAGGATGTTGAGCGTCCTTGCCGAGACTCTAATTCGGTTCCCCAGCTTCGAGTTCGAACCGCTCTAGCCGTCAGGCCACATCCTCTCCATTCACATTTATCTGACCACACAGTAGTTTCCATAAGCAAAACCTCGATAAAAGATGGACCCTCAATAGAAAATTGCCTTTAGACCGCAAAGTAAGAAAGGCTGTTTACATGAGCTAACAAAACGGAAGACCGCAGAGAAGTATAAAAATTATTAAAAGGTATGCTCCTACGCGGTCCTGCAGCTTTCTGGACATGGATCTCAAGCTGCACCTCACTGATGAGGCCCAGAATGGTTGAAACCAGTCATGGATTACTTGTGTTCCATTTTTGATGAGAGATAGTTTAGTAACTTGTGATAGACAGTTCCTACTGGAGCAGTTCTAAGGTTAATTTGCATATGGATTTACAGGTAAAAGCTGTCCTTTTCTTTTAATGAGCTCGGTGTGCAGATTTTTATTAAAGAGAGTGTCAAAATCTACCTGCAGTCAACCTATAAAGATAGTTTACTACAGCTGAACACTAAAAAAAGACTGACTTTTAACTGCCTACACCTACCTCAACCTCAAAACACAAACCAGATGGGCTGGGGCTACTCACAGCAGGTATGATAGTCTGCCAGCAGCCAAACAGACAGGCCCACCGGTAATGGCCAATCCGGGTTGGATTCAAGGGTGGATAAGCAGGATCTATCCATCTATCCTCCAGCTTTGGGGGATCCATCGTGCCAAAATGGAGGGACCGCTCTTGCGCTCATCTTGCGGCCTTTCATGGGAATGCCCTCCCTTTATACTTGCAACTAATTCCCAATCTTATGTTGTTTAGGTTCCTGAAAACAGGTCTTTTTCAGCGCTATCTGCTCTTTGCCTTTATCTTCGCTGCTTTGCCCCACCCTCTATTCAGTCTTGGAATGAGCCATGCTATCCCATCGGGGAGGAGTTTGCAGAACTTCACATAACAAACCCTGCTCCCGAGGCAGGAAATTATAACTGAAGAAACGATCAACCTACAGTTTAAATAGGACAGCCCATATGTAACTTCCCCTCCTTTTTTGCTGGAGGAAGGTTTTTGCGTGTGATTTTGGCTTTGAACTTGGCCTTTTGACACTGAGAGCGCGTGCAGTGATTTCTTATTCTGATAAACCGAGCGGAAGCCACTGTGCGTGACAAGTTGCGTTGTAACTGTCGATAAATGTTTGTTTGTTTGTTCGCGCTCAGAGTGAAGTGGTTACGTTGTAATATTCGGGATGCGCAGTGAGACAGGCCCCGTCCCGTTATAATAGTCTCTTTCCTTAGTTTGTTTGCTGGGGAGTCGTGTGGTATGTTACTTTGTATAACACTCATTTTGTTACTGTATAGCTAGCCGGACACAGCGCGTTCTTGCCAGCTTTGTCAGTTGTATTTGGCTACTTTGTCCTTTTCATTTGGTGGAAGTTTCTCTTCACCCTTTTTTCTGTTAATAGTAACAGTTGCTGTAGGCCTGCGGCCTTGTGGGGAAGCTCGGGGATTGTTAGGCAAACACTGAGGGTTCCAGCTCATCTTTGCTCGAAATTTCAAGAGCTGCGTTTTTTGCTTCGTTACTCTTATAAGTGCTCGTGCATCTCAAATGTAATGTTCTGAATGTTTGAACTGCTTTCATTACGTTATTTTGCAATGGTATTGTTTGTCATAATTTAAGGGAGTGGCACTCTTAAGTGTTGGAAGGTTATTTCTTCTTACCTATATTTGTGAGGGTTCAATTCCTTAAACTTTGGTTACCGGTCATCATGATTAATGATAATAACAAAGACCATGTGGGAAATAATGATGAGGAAAAAGAGGAAATGTTTTGAAGGAAACTTTTGCTAATTTCTCGACACATCCATGTCAAATTCAATTTAAAAAAATCGTTTTAATCTTAATTTATGAAAGTTGCCAATGACACAGATAATTCTGTGTTAACCACAATAACACATTTTGTCCCTGTGCACTCGGGGCAAACAATTAGCAATCAGCAAGCTTATGGTACTGCTAGACAATGTTCATGAACATAAGGAATTTGGGCAGTTCAATTCTACTAGGGGAAACGGACTTAAAGTCCCTCTGGCATGATTCAGATATGAAAATAAATGGTGGGCAAACAAAAGACCATCTGGAGAGAAATTGCTTAGGATTGGAGGACCTACATGATGAGGATGATGGTCTTAGTGTAGCAAAACATTTTTAGTCACTATGGCTAAAATGAGGGCAGAAGTTATTTGGTTGACTTTCCCCCAGGGCTGGCGGATACAGGGGTGACTTTTCTGACGGGTCACATTTCTTCAGGCCTTCCTACAGCTGCCAATTCGGATACTCCAGGCCGATGTTCCTCCCCCAAAGCAGAAGAGGATGTTTCAGCTTCAATGGCAGACAAACAATGGGAGGGGAGATTCAAGGTAAAAGTCCATTCCTCCCCCTTGCGAACCTTGAAAGTAGATTATCCTTTCAGTGCAGGAATGGGGGTGGAATTAACAGTACCCATTTGTAAACAGCCACAAGAAGTATCTCCAGTTCCTCTGGCAAGGGCAAATGTACAGATTCAGATCACTTCCTTTTGGCCTCTCCTCCGCTTCTTGGTATTTCACCAAGTCGATGTCAGCGGCACTCAGGTCCTAACGGTTGAGGATGATGATCTATCCAAATTGCAAGATTTTTCTGGGTCAGAAAAAGGAGCTCCTACTGAGTCAGGTTCAGGAGGCTAAAGATCTAATACAAAGGTTAGGATTTATAATAAAACATAGAAAGGCCAGGCTTGATTCCATCAAGGAAGATTGATTTTTTGGGGTTCCTTGTAGACTCAGGCAAAGGGGTGGTAATGCTTCCGGATCTGAAATTAAAAATAATCAGAAAGGTATTGAAGATAATGTTAAATCAACCCCCAGAGTTCCCTCAGACACATAGCAAGGTTGATAGGCCTTCTCTCATCATTCATTCAGGTAATCTTCGCAAGACACTTTTTTTTTTACAGGACATTACAGAAATTTAAGGTAAAGCTATTACAAAGGGGCTGGAGCTATTCACAGTTGGCTCCTTTAGCTCCGGAAGCAAGAGCAGTAATGAGTTGGGGGTTAAGCCACATTGATGCCTCAAACGGACGGACTATCTTCTCAACATAACCAGATTTAGTATTAGAATCAAATGCAAGTCTCTGGGGAAAAGAGGAGAAACATGTGCAGCATATACTCAACTGGAGGAAGATGGTTACGGAAGGAGACCTCAATGCACATATATTTTTTAAAGCTTCTTGCATGATCCTTTGCAATCCAGTGTCTAGTAAAGGGCAAGGTAAAGTGTGCAGTCCTACTTGACATGGACAATCTGACTGCATTCAAGTTGGGGAGGACAAGGTCAAAACCACCGGCGGAGTTAGCCGAGGTACAGTGGGTGCTTTGTATCCAGCATGGGATATCGTTGGTAGCAGAGTATCTTCTGAGACCATTCAAAATGGTAGCGGGCTGGTACTTGAGGAATCTCTGCAACAGCAGCGAGGGGAGTTTAGATTGGCAGGTTTTCAGAACCTTGACCAAAGTTTGGGGCTTGTTCAATATAGATCTATTTGCTCCAGACTGACGGCTCAGCTGAAGAAGTTGCCTGGATTTCTTTTGTTGTTTTTAGGTCTCGCCTACGCAGCGCGCATGCGCTGCATAGGCAAAAAGACCTTTTGACATCGATTCGGCTTTTCAGCCTAAAACGTGCACGCGTTCCATTGCCTTCAATGGCAACGCGTGCACGTTTGGCGATTCACTTGCGGGAGCGAGCGGCGCCATATGGTAGCAATTATCGCTCCTGGCGCCGCTCGCTCCCACAAGTGAATTGTGCAGGCTCCCTCCTCTCCCCCCTCCCCCTGCTGCCGTGCGAGGCGCGCGCGCTTGTTCCTTTTCTTCTTTCTCTGACTTCAGAGTGAGACACCTCCGCCACCCCTCACGCTGCTTGACCGGCGTTGACTTCTACCAATACCACACGTCCATCTGGTTAAGCTCTATTGCGACTGGGAGAAGTCCAGCAGGATTCCGGTGCGAACTACTAGACCAGCACTTATAAAATTCAGAAAATATTCATACAACAAAAGGTGAGCTGTGGAAAGAGGGCATTGTAGGTTGGTTGGGTGTTTAGTAGCACAGGACTAATCCAACCCCCGCCCCCACCCCGCACACAATCCCATAGCCTAGATAAACCAGGAGGGCTTGGGACCCCTGAATCACACTTCTCATCGAGCCTGGAGCGAGTGCTTCCTGCTGGCACTTGGAGAGTTGGCAGCTACAGGTCGTTGCACGGCTGGGCACACAGCACAGTGCTGAGATGCGAACATCCCATGCAGGCAGCTCGGAGAGTACAGTTCACCCCAAAGATGGCCGTGGACATTTCTCCATTTATTTCCGCTTTTAGCTAGCACCACCACCGAGCTGCAGGCATATAATGTGCATGCTAGACTTTCATCTGCCTGTTAAATGATGCTGTGTATAATTGATTGAAATCGAGGTTTTACAGTTTATTTTGCTGACAATATTGCCAGAATAAATTGTGAACTGCTGTACATTAAGGTTGGATCGCATGGCATGCATATTCTTCTTCGCTTCCCTCTTTGTCAAGATGTCCAATGCAGTAAGCATCTCTGCTTTTCCCTAGAGATCTTAGATTTAAAAAGTGCACGAAAGCCCAACCTTGGGTGTGTGTGGCCGTTCACCAGAGGCACGTGAATTAACAGTAGATGTTGTAGCACCCAGGATAATGTGCTGCATGGTTAAAGACTTATAAAGGTCCCAAAGGTGAGACCTATTGGCTATGCCAATGCTTGTTGCTATTGTGTTTATCACATGGTTAATAAACTTTATGGACTCATCAAGAAAAGAGGCAGTTACATACAGACTGCCTTTTTTATACGATCAGTTTATTGTTTCCTCTGTTGTCATTTCCTGCATGGAGGAGCAGGATTATGGGAGTTGTAGTGCAGTGCTTTTACATGCTGTCAAAATAAACTATAACAAAGGGGACTGCACAATACTCACCTCTTTTGTCTCTGCTAAAATCATGACTCTCCTTCACCAGCTGGCTGGGAAACTCTGCAATTAGCTTTCCCAGCTAAACCTCTGCTTCTCTTTGAGCGCAACTGAAGGTAAGAAACCCAAGGCAGTGTCATTCAGTTTGTTGCTTTAGCAATCTGAGAGACCACTTTATTAAGCAATCAGAGTAGCACCCTCGATTAGGGCCACCGTGACTGGAACCTGCAGCCAAGAAGAGTAGCCCTGGGTGAAGTCATCCGACCCCCAGTAAGTAATCTGGCAGTGGTCCGAGGATTGCTGATGGATACCCCCTGCTAAACCTATGTTTGTTTTTAATTTTGCAGCAGGCAGAAGCAGATCCCCGAAAAAGGCATTGTTTGCCTCTGGATTTGCTTCGGTTTACCGCAGACGAATAAAAAAAAACCTCGGTTCTACTCAATGCACATTTTGCTTGATCCTGAAAAGTAAATGTTTAATACGTGCATTAACATCAGGCTTTAAAGCTTGATTGGTGGAGACCAGCTTTGAAAGGTGCTGGAAGCAATGAACCAGGCACCATTATATTACTGCAGTTCAGAAGGTTTCCTTAGCTGCATTTTCTGACCGTTTGCTATTCCTCTGCATTCCGTGTATATTGTAATATTGCGTATTTCACTAACCACATTGATATGTAAAAGGTGAAGCCTCAAATATCAAGCAACAGCTACTAGCCTCACACCAGCATTTGCTATTCACAGGAGGTCCAAATAAGACAAAAAAGTTATTCACTATAAAAGTTTGCTGCAACTGTAGCTGCGAAAGTGAGAGCGGGTGTATAAAATGTTCACAATGGTTGTCCTATGTTGTTTAGTGCGCTAAAAAAAATCCTTAAACAGGGAATGTTTCATTTTCAAATCCTGCATCACATTTGTAGTATGTAAAACCCCTAGAGGCACTCCAAAAGCATGAACTTTTGTGTTACACATTTTTGAAAAAAACAGCCAGGTTTAATTTGATAACTAATCGATACCTTGTAAAGAAATGAACACTCAAGAACCTCTGGGCCCTAGATTAACAAAGTAACTAATGAACTCCCAAAAACAAATAAGGAATGCAAACAGATGGATTTTTAACAATTTGCGAAGGTTTAAGTGGACTGGCTGAATGTGCAGGCTAGGTGGAAACTATCCTAAAAGAAAAGTCTTTTAGGATTTGCCGATCAAAAAAAAAAAAACACACCAGAGCAACAGCAGTTCCTAAAAGAGCAAATATTGTGCAAAATGCGCTCGTTTCATATCCAGTTTTGGAACTGCTTATTTGCAAGAAGCAAATATTAGTGAATCTCATTTTTACACAAAGGTCTACTATACATGTATTCTACTATGCTATATATTGGAACGCCAAGATAAAAACACAGTACAGGGGATTCACCAGACGAACCAATGAACAGGTGTTTCATCTCCCTGGCATCTTTAATGCTAAGAGGTCGGTAGAGGAAAACTGCTCCGCCCTTGAAAAGAGCGTTCTAGCTACATTTGACGCTGAAGTGGCTCTTACAAACATAAAAATGCGTCATCGACCATCTGCCCCATGGTATAATGCACTCTTGAAACAGTCAAAACAGGCATGCAAAAGACTTGAAAAGCAATGGCGTAGGTCATACTCAGAAGAGGATAAAGAGTGTCTGAAGCCCTCCCTGAATAAGGACAAAAATGGAAATAGCTAAAGCTAGCCGAGTACTATGCCACACCCATTCTGAACGCCTCCAATAGTGCCAAGAAGGTCTTCGATATCTTGCGGGACCTGTCACATCCTGAATGCAAAAAAATACAACATTGTTCCTTTGCAAGCTCTCTGTGATAACATTGTAGACTATTTTGCATTGAAGATCAGTAAAGTTTTAGAGGATATTGGAGGTTCTTCCGACCAGACAAGGTTGAGTCAGACTGTATCCTATCCTGATGGAGGTACAGAATCAGCAAATTCTACCTCCCTCACTAATACTCCCCCCGGCCCAAAGTGCTTTTAATATTCATGACGGGACTAATTCTGTAAATGCATGCTTTTATAGGCTTAATATGTTTGACCTAATTTCTGAAGAGGTCTTTCGGACTACAGCTCTGTCCATTTCATCGAGTTCCCCTCTGGACCCTTTACCACTTAGGGTCTGGAACGAGATGGCTGATGAGTTGATCCCCCCACACTGTTGATTTGGAACCAATCACTGGAGTCAGGTGTTGTCCCTCAGCAGTGGAAGAGGGCCATAGTCACCCCTTTGCTGAAGAAACTTACAGCAGATTCATCGGTTTTCAGCAATTTCAGGCCAATATCTCTTCTCCCGTTTCCAGTTAAGATACTTGAGCGTCTGGTCAGCAGGAAGTTGTCTTGCTATTTGGAAAACCATTCTTTGTTAGAAGAAGAATTTGGTTTTTAGGCCAGGGCATGGGACTGAGACTGCCCTCCTTACGGCTATGGATGACCTCCCGTTAAGGGTGGATAGTGGCCAATCTACAGTTCTCATAATGCCCAATCTATCAACCGCCTTTGATACGGTCAACCACCAGATCCTCCTAAATATTCTTTCTGCAATGGGAATTGGTGGGACCGTATTGAAGTGGATGAGCTCATATCTATCAGGCAGGCACCAGGCAGTTGCCCTCCCCCCTACCGCTCTGTTTTCAAATCTGTCCAACAGGGAGTTCCTCAAGGATCTGCTCTCTGTTGGATCCTTTTTAATGTTTATATGAAACGACTTACCACCCTGATTAAGGATCATAACATCAGTCTAGTTAACTATGCTGATGATACGCAGCTGATACTGTCCATAAGCAATAAACAGCAGGATGCTTTTGACTCCTTTCATAACTGCATGGCAGACATGGTCAAATGGTTGAATGCCAACTCCCTCAAACGTAATGGGGATAAAACAGAATTCCTCTGCTGCATGGCGAATAAAGTCCCCATGACACTTTCCGTCAATTTCTGGCCACTCCCCAACAAGAGCTGTCCTTACCTAATACGGTACGCCATCTTGGGATTACATTTGACGATAAACTTTCCCTGAAGCAACATGTGAACAAGGTAGCCGGGACATGTTTAACAATTTTGCGAGGTCTTACAAAGATTTTTCCTCTGCTACCCTCGCAAGCCAAATCCCCTATAGTGTGCAGTGTTATCTTGAGCAGACTGGATTATTGTAATGCACTGATCCTTGGCGCAACTGATTATCTTCTTAATAGACTATATAGAGTACAGGCTTCCACGGCCAAACTGGTATTAAACAGATCTCACAGAGCATCTGCATCTGAGGCAGTGAAAGAACTACATTGGCTCCCTCTGAAACAAAGGATGGCTTTTACATCTTTATGTAGTGTCTTTAAGGCTCTGCACAGCTTTTGTCCTGTGCCCTTGCAACGGAGCCTAAAGAAATACACTCCAGGACAGTGTCTTCGCTCAGCCCCAGCCAACCTCCTTTGTTATGAGATTTCGCAAGGCTTTACAGTTAAGGCATCTCAACTTTGGAATACACTGCCAGCTGCCCTTAGGGCCTCTACCGATCTATTGTGCTTTAGGAAGGCTTTAAAGACCTGGCTATTCCCCAAGTAATTCTACTGGCTGTGCTAACCTCTAGCCTTACTCTCACTGCTGGCCCCGTCTAGGTGAAGTGTATAGCGCCAGGATACCTGTAAGGGGACAGCTGCACTCTAGAAATCTATTAAATAAATAAATAAAATTAAATTAAATTCTCAGTTGGATCTGACTAGCTGGAATGACAGAGGAGCGTATTCACTCAAGCTTGTACCACAGGCCGAGTTGTAGCGAACCTGGTTACGTTTACTCAATTAATCATGCGGCTGCATTGAGAGCACGATAAGGCTAGAAGGTGGGCAACTGTTTACAGTGACTTAACAGGGATAAAAAAGGATGGCCAGTATTTTATATGGCTCTGTTACAGATCATCCAGCACAGTTAGGTTTGATTTTTGATACAGTATGTTCCCCATATTGTAGGGGGGAGTTTTAATGCAATTCCTTCTGAGATAGACCCCAGCAGCAGAAAAAATGTGGCTAATGAGCAAGGGAGAGAGAAGATACATTAGGGGATGATTGGAACCTTGCAGTTTATTGCCCTGCAATAGCCACAAACACCCCGGTCAATAGAGTACTCATAGACTAGTTAAAAGAGCCATTCAAGCTTTGATTAATGTTCAGCTAATACGTTTTAAAAAGGTAGTTTGCGCCTTTACCAATCCAGCAATACTGTTTAATCATGCGCCTATACTGAGTCACATCCAGTCGAGCTAACCGGTCAATTAAGTTGCAGTCACAAGATGGTGTTTTTAGAGAGTTCTACGGCTAGATATGAGGGAATGTCCTCAAATGAGACCCTCTGTTGAAGTTATTATTGTTTAATGAAACCTAATAGTTAAAATATTTATCTGTGCGTGTTTCATTGCTCCTTGTGCTGAAAATAGTGAAGAGACACAAAGAATTTGTAATGCGTAAAGAAGTTCTGTAACTGTCTTATTACATGAGTGGTATTACCGCAAAGACATTTTGGCCTTGCATCCTTAACTGATATAACACAACACTGGAGTGGGCTCTCATCTGGGACCTGTCACAGGTGGGAAAGTGTGGCATGTGGCTACAGCATAGTACACTGCCCTGCTGAGATTAAGTGCATGAGGTATGAAATCCAATCTATCCTCCAATTGTGGTGCCGCCCGTAAAGAAGGTATTTCCCAAGTGGCACCATGTGATGCATGACAACTTCATCCAGTTCAGGCATAGTGAGTCCCACTCTAAATGAAATAATTGTTTTGCCTATTTTTTGTTAATGTCATTTTAGAAACATTGACAAATTCATTTTTCTGCTCCCGTATTTAAACAAAATGAATCTCCATACAATGATTAATCATAGTGCCTTACCCCCTATTCCTCATTAGCATATCATTTGATCCTTCCATTGCAGGGAGCACAAATCTGTGGTTAAAATCGAAATTCTTCCTAAAATTAAATTTAGTAAACGTTTTTATTTTTGCACAGTGAAAGCTGTGAGAATACATGCTATTCATTTGTAAACGTATATGGGACTGGCCGCTTGGTTATGTGCACGTTCTGAAAATGCATTTTGCATTTTTGCAAAAGTTCAGTACATCTATTCCTAAGAGGTAACTTAAAATGAATCAGTGATTTAACTTAAATATTATGAATGAAAGGAAAACATCATACGGATTATCTTTTAAAAGTGCAGTTATAATCTATTGAATTGACACCAGTGTTTTCTCGAGGTTTCTGCGGGTTTCGGATTAGAAAGTCTAACAATATATGCATATTTTAGTTTTTTTTATTGATTTATTTTTTAACTGAAAATGAGTTGCCTTGTGTTGGGTGTAAGCAGGTCACCAAGTCATGTATGTTTTTTTAACTTTAGATTTTGGTTTGGCAGTTTTTCATTTCTGGCGAGAAAGCCAATAGGTCTGTTTTAGAACCGAAAAAGTCTCTTGATTGATTCATGAGTTTGTGTGGGGGGGTGGGGCTTGGGTGGAGGCTGTTGCACATGGTTGGGTATGCGAATTTACCAATGAATCATTGTGTGGATGAATGAATCCATGACCACATTTATGACTGACAGAGCACATATGCGATACGTTACAGGATGGCCAAACTCACAAATTAATGTGGAGGGACTTTTGGTTATAAGCCATACATACTGGTGCAGCCAACATTTATTTGGTAAAGGCAGAGCTCTAGGCGAGGGTAGACGCCGTCTACCCACTATTTTCAGAGGGTAGACGTCATCTACCCTCCTGCAAAGTTGGCCACTTTCAGCTGAATGCCACGTTCTTTCCTACTTCTCCCAGATTTCACAGAATTATGCTGAACTCGTCCCGGTGTCATTTTCTGACACTGGGACACTTTTAGCAGCGCCTGCACTTTATCTGCTTTTGTTCCGAGCAGCAACATGCAGGCGGTGAAGGGGCTTATCAGATTCCAGCTTCGACCATAACAGAAGCCGGAGTTAAGGGGCCATTAGGCCTCCTTCTATTGGAGTATCTTGGCTGGGAGCTATTGGGAGCCTCACACCTAGATGCAGAGGAGGGGAAACAAATGCTTGCCTGCTTATCACTTCACAGATACTTAAGAGAGAAATGCTTTTGACTTTGTTCCGTCCCTGTATACAAATGTCAGATGTGTTGGTCGCCTCAGCATTTACACAAATCATTTAAATACCACCATTTTGTTTTATTTCTTTTATTACGCTTTTGCACTACTCATCCCAATGCCTTACCCATTTACATAAAATAAAAATCAGTAATCTGCGTGTTACAAAATGTGCTTTGCAAGAGACATTAACCCTCTATGCTATTTTGATTCAAAACTAGGACTAGACAAAACATAGACCACTTCAGCAAATACGGTATTTTCCAGAGTTATCTTACCCTTATTGTTATACCTTGAGATTTAGCTGGCACACAAGGATTTCTGCAGCAGGTGCCTTAACCCCACAAGATATTTTAAAATACAAACATTGCAACCAATTAAGCAGAACAGATTTACAGCCACGTTTCCCCCTGTTGTCAATTTCTTTGTGGCAGGATTTAAGAAAAAATAAATGTAAATGTTGAGGCCCAGATTTTGCGTCTGGGTTCCGTCAATATTTGGCACAACCCCAATGCAAAATCTAATTTGTTAAATATTGTAATGCGCTCAAATGTACTCATGATAGACCTGCTGAACATATGTGAGGTCTTAAGATCTAATGTCACTTCTTGTGAGGTCATGGATTGTGATGCCCCTTCCTGTGATGCCACATGCGATGTCACGTGCCTTGATGTCACTTCCTGTGATGTCACACCCATTCTGCCTAGCTTGGTGAGTCCCCCCCACTTCTTTTTCCAGGACTTGAGCTCTGATTAAAGGCTTTAAAATCTGCACTCGATTTAAATAAAAGGTGCACAGTGCAAACAAATGATGCCATATATTGAGGGTGTATACACGTCTCATTGAGAGTGTGCCTTAGGCAGAGGCGCAGCAAGCACCAGTGTGGAAGGGGAACAGGAGAGATAGACGTACAACCACTTCCATTGTGCAGTGTGGGCCTAGTGAGAGAAGTGCAGCATCTCCCAGACAAGGAGATGAGAAGGGAACTCTGAGGAGAGAAGTGCAGGCAGACAGTGATGGGGTGCAAGGTGAGATCCAGGGACAGGTGCAGCTACATCACAGTGTTATGAAAGCACTCGTTTTCTATATATTAAATAATGTTACATGAGTCACAGGTCCTGATGCATGTTACCAGATGCTTGTGCATTGGAACAATTTTCGTGTGCTAGTCCTAGGTGTAGACTGTTTTTGATGCGAGATGTTTAGCTTTATTTCTTGTGAAGCTAAAGGAGTTTGCATATAATGGATTATTTCCTGCTGCTCAGGTTATAATAGCCAGTGGAGTATGTTTCCTTTCCATGCAGCGCAGCAGACATAAACCTGCTTGCAGATTGACCTTGAGCAGATTCTATGCCAATGGAATTAAAAAGATATTGCACAGTTGGGCCTGCAGGTTTCCCAACCAGCTAACTGAAGCATCGCTTTCTGTCCTGTGTAACCAATGCAGGGCCCGAGCATGAGTCCACTCCCACTTACTCCTTAGACCTTAGTGCATGGAAAAAGTATAAAAGACCCAAACAATTGGAGGGTTAGACATCTGGCCGGTTGCTGGGAAGATATGCTGAAAACTGGGGCTCTCGTTTGAGGCCTACTGGCATACATGGGTGCAAGTGGCTTTACGTGACTCAGCACAATTTAGAATCTATTTTTAAGCTAACATACCACGCTGTAAACCAGCTAAATATGATAGAATTGTGGATTTTACCAATAGGTTAGGGATGCACAAAGAACAGTGTTTAAGGTTGGTCTAGTTTCTACCCTTATTTAATTTTTGGTTGATGGAATATTTTTTTATTATGATAATCCATATTCATATCCATGATTTATATGAGATCACATAATAAATTCTAATGTACTACACATTGCCAATCTTCATATGTATACTATTTCTGGTGTTTGAGTGGGGCTCAACTACATCACCTCCAGATGAAAGAGATTCACTGACAAGTTTATCGTACTCCTAACACCTTTATTTCACCGGACCAGAGTGGGCAGGTTAAAGCCAGGTTAAAGCCACCTGCCAATTTTCCATTTCTTTGAAAAACTCTTTGTATCCTTTTACAGCTCAGATCTTCTACTGGTTGCGAAGCCTAAAATCTTGGGATGGCACAGCAGGAGGAGAGTTGCAGCCATTCCGGAGGTGCAGAGATCCCAAGGGGTGCACAGTCCGTTACAGCCTCCTTGGGTGAAGCCAGGGTGGGGCAGAGAGAAGGGCATTGACACAGCTATCGCACTCTAACCAAGAGACAGCTGGAGTTTTTCAGCCCGCTGTACCTCCATTGAAATGTGTACTCAGGTGAAAGGTGGGAGAGCGGGGCACACACCTGGAGGACACACATGAAACAGTGAAATGCAATTCAGTGCTCAAACTACCCAGCTTCTGCGTGTTCCTTGTAGAGCTGCCTACACTCACCCTCAAGCACCTGTAACACATTCTTCATCCGGTGTCACGAGCGCCCTTGAACAGTGGATTGGATGTCACTAAGGTTTCTGCCAACATTTCATTCAAGCTCCGCCGCAGTGGAGTGCCAAACCTTGCGCCACTCACTGCCACCATTCAGTGTGGTGCAGAGCTCGCCTGTCAGAAAGGAGGTGTCTCAGGACAGACTAAATGACAGCCACCCCATCAAGAAGAGCTGACGAGAACAGGAAGGCAGCCGTCTTAAATCAACACTCATTGCAAATGCAATCACAGGAGTGGGTGAGAGTAGGAGATTGATAATGCCTCTAATGCATCTGTATCAATCAGTTATGAAAGCATAAACAGGAAAAAAAAAGGATTGGAAGTATTTGAAAAGTATTACAGATGCTTAGAAATATTTTTACTGAGACAACAGTTGGCATTTGGAAATGAAATTCTGCATTTAAAGCAGCTTTTTATTGACATGAAATGTAATATCAAATATTTGCCTCAACAGATACCAGCTTCGAAATGGCTATACAGTACACAAATATGTTTGCACAGTTTGCCCTGTGAATAAGCTACAAGATAATAACTCTTAGTCACCGCTAGAGATAAGTAAAATGAATGGGCAGCAGCTCCACGGCACTATGAGGGGCTCCCTCGTCTATCTTGGTTATTGTGTCATCACTTTCAATTGGCAACCATCTTACTGGCAGAGACTCCTCTTTTAATCCAATAAGGTAGCTTGCTTCTCGTTGAAATGATGAGCAGTAAAGATGGCTTCTCGTGGCTCACTCGCTGCACTGACATGAGCCAACACTGTTTAAAGTATGGCCAAGGGAGAAGGAGATGGGGCGGGGGGGGTAGTGGCTTCCTTTGCACAACCTCTCCTGGGAGCGGGAGAATTGTCGGAGGTGCAGCTGCAAATGCCCAGATGCACTATTTTGTCGGGCAATCTGCACCGTAAAATGGACACATCGGCAAAATACCATTGCCACATTCAAATGATGAAATACATATCAGACAAGCAATGCTAGAGGGGTCTTATTATGTTGAAGGCATGGCATCTGGCAGCAACTAAAGCTGTTTGCAGACAGGCCTAAAAAAGGATTGGATTTGCTCTTCATACCCCACAAAACACACTTTAGGATCACTGTACTTCATTTGTTGTGAATATATATTAGGATGCACTTTCACTTGAAGCTCATATTCTTGTTTCAGTTTGACAACTGAATAACACTATCTAAGCTATAAAAGGAAAGAAGGCCTACCTCTGAGTTGGGACAACTTTGGAAATCTCAAGGTTACCCTTGTCAGGCTATGGTAGTCATATGTTAGGCAACAGTACTCCACCCACATATGGTACTAGCAGTATTATTGCTTTCATCATAAATTCAGAAATACAGACAAGTGAATGTAAAGAAAAACGCAGGTCTGAGAGATCTCTGTGGCACACCCTTTTCTTGTTCAACACCGCAGTTTCAAAACTTGTTACATATGAGACATAGAAATTTCAGACATAAACACAACTCAAACATAGAAATGTACCGCGTGCACAATAAAAACCCTGACATACCAAATATAACGAGGGCAACCATGCAATGAGTATATTTCCAACATATAGCCAAATTCCTGTAATCTGAACCAGTTTTCCGTGCACAGATTGCACACTGTGTTGTTGTAATTAGAGTTTACTTTATATACCTCTTAAAGATTACAATTCAAAACGAATCTGCAGCACATGGCCCGGTGCACAGTCTTGGTTTGCATTTGCAATATTCGGACAGTCTCGTACCTGATAGAGTGCAAAAGAGTGATTCTCTGAGACAGCTTGACCATATGGCATACATAGGTGTGTTGAGAAGTATCGGTGCACCTTCTTTCCACTGTTTTGCCATTTTGTGGTATTTTCAATCAGTTGCTCGTACAGTTTAGGTTTTTGCTTTACATGTGTTCGTTTTATTTTTTTACACTTTTTATATCGCGCGAGCTTGGACCTAGTGCATTAAAGGCGCTTTACATAAGGATCAGATTACCTTACATAAGGTCAGATTCAGTTTTTTAAGGCATGGGAAATTGAGTGATTTGAGGATTCAGGATTTGCGGCCCTGATTTTATAGTGGAATAAGCGGGACTATAGTTCCCATAATGCAAAGGCAAAAACCTGAACTAACTGAGCTGGGAAACGTAAGAGCTCTGGTACCATAAACCTAACCCTTGCCCTGTACGAAACTGGCCGATGGACAGAAACTAAAAAGGTGGCATGCAGAAACACAGTGGAAAATATTACACATGATGTTCAAAGGTCACTAAGATACAGCCACATAAAGAAACAAAAAGTTACTCCAGGTAAGATGCACTTTGTAACTAGGCATGAGAAAGCGTTTACTCCCAATAATAAATACATCAACTAATTTTAGACGAATATTCCGTGTCCACCTGCATGAAAGAGCATCTGAGAGAAAGGACATTTTGGCCATGCATATGTGCACTTTCAATCCGCAAAAGCATTCGGTCTTCATTAGCCGATTAGTTCCTCATTAGCTGATTAGTTCCTTCCCTGTGTGTTCTGCATTCCGTGCGGCATTGTCTGAACATCAAAAATGAAACCGCGAGTGGAAGGAAAAATGGACGCGCCCACAGATGGTGTTGACATTAATTATGCATGTTACCTACGCAGGCTTACACATCAAACGGCTACTAATTGCATGGATATTGGGTATTATTTTCTCAATTACTTGTTGCAAAAATTATGGTCCGAGTCCACAGGCGCAGACAAGCCCTCCCTTTCAATAATGTAACTGCATTAGACTTTGAACGTGTGGCCCGCCTTCCTCCACAACAACACAGCCCCTCCCGCGGGACCGAGGCGCGCGACAGGTGGCCGCGGCTCGGACTGCTCGCAGCTGTCCCTGCTCCCGTAGGTCGGCCCGCGCTGTTGTCTCCTTACCTTCCCGGTGACCCTTGCTCATCTCTCTTGCCATCTTGGCCAGCCTTGCCGTGGGTGCTGCTCGGGTGGTAGGCCGTGAGAACAACTTCCGAGGAGTTAGACAGCCAGTTCATGGTGCGACGAGCATAATTTCTGCAACTACGGGCTGAAGGGAGAGACGGGAGAGTAAGTTCCTGTCTCGCCTGGCAACTTGGCTCATTAGCATCTGTCAGCGCCGCCCCTTGCTAAGATCTTGCTGAAATCCACAGCGAGAGGTGGAGCCACACACACGCGCCCATGTACATCGTCTCCTACAGCTATTGTATGAGTCATGACTTGTGAGGTTTGTTGCCTGGAGCTTCGCTTGGCACTGATTATCCGGCGTTTTACAGTTTTATGTGCGTGAGAGTGTGTACTGCTAAAAACTCGAATATAGACAGCATCGATTCCACCTTTAAATAGTCATCCTTTTAAATCCTGCTGCTTTCATCTTACACCTGGTTCTCTTTAAAGGTATCAAATTCTGTTGTTCTGCTCTGGTAGTCCGGTTTCAAAAGTTATTGTGTAAAGTCTCAAAATGTGACGAGCAGGTAAGCTTCCTTTAATCCCATTTTGACACGTTTCTAGAGACAGAAAATGAGCCCTGACTTACTAACCCCAGCACCATCCTGAGAGGGAAAGAGGAGCACAGAGAAGAATTTAAAGGGAATCTCAACCTTGCTACCCTGTAGAATAGAAAGAGGCTGTTGTGGAGATGCCCCCATCACCTTTCACCCATCTTCCCCAACGAAGTGAATTGGGAACAGTGTTCTGTGGATGGATAAAGGACTGTCTCATAAAGTGAATTTTACGACTTGCTCTAAGCAGTGATTTCCCTCGTATTTAAAGGCAGCAAGGATCGTCCTGTTTTTCAGAGCACTTTACACATTTTAAAATGGGACAAACTTTACATTTCTAAAAGTTGAATAAAATAGAAGGGCACACCTTAGAAGTTAGAGTGCTTCCCCCTGACTGAGTGTGCTGAGCCCATCACTTCTGCATTCAAGTTGCAGCAGATCTTCTCAAAGTGCTTTCCGCAATGTCAGTGCTGGTCCTTTTTTCATACTGGTGAGAAGCAAAATATAATTCTCAATGTTGATTAAAGTAATTAATTACCCCACCACCTGTGTGTTTGTTCTTTGCAGATTGGTACATTCTTTTAAGTTTAATGACAAGTATTTTAAAAGAGCTATTCTCTTCAGCCTCAAAGTAATTTTAAACGTTGGCACCATACTGTATGGCTTTGGGATTTCTCACTCGACAGGATGATAGTGGTTAAGGTGTCACTGAGCTTTAGGCAATGATACTAGGTCTGTTCTATGCAGTGTTTACTGATGGTTAATTTTGCTCAGTGGGGGGACTTTGATGAGTCGGATCCACATAAGGTTCTTTGTGTTTTAAGAAATATGCCTCTTGCATTCCACAGTGATAAATGGTACAAGCAACAACATTGCTCTTCCTCTCAAAACTTGATTATGCTAATAGACTATACATTAGCACGCCACACTCAACTATCCGAAGACTACAAAGAATCCAGAAATCAGCAGCAATATCACTTCTAAATGTAAATATACAAACCCACATTTCTCTGGTCCTGAAAGCTCTAGACTGGCTCCCAATAGCAAGAAGATCCTCTTTCAAATGACTGTGCATCACTTACAGAGCTATTATAGGCAAAGGACCAAAATTAATTCAAGCAAAAAACCACAAAATATTCTCAACCAGGAATGTATGTTCCTGGCTGGCACACTGCTTATAGGTAGAAACCATTTGTGCCACTACTTTCTACATGAAAGTAGAACAACTTTGGAATTACCTACCTGCAAAGACCAGAGCCACTGAGAAACAGTATTCAAAAGGGTGGCTAAGATTAGGCCTGGGCGGTGAACTCCGCTCTGTTCGTGGAGTTTGCGTAGTTTTCTGCACTCCGCGCTCCACGAAGCTCGCGGAGTGCAGAAAACTCGGTAAGTTGGCGAGCGCAAGCTGCAGCTTGGGTAGAATTTCTACCCGAGCGGCAGGAAGATCAGCACGAATGGCAGTTCATGTCGCACTCCGCCACTTGCAGAACTCCGCAGAGTTTTTTTTATCACTTCGCGGAGTTGCGCATAGCGGAACTCGGCGAACTATGCCCAGGCCTAGCTAAGACCTGGTGATTTCCAACGTGATCTAACAAAGAATCCACATGTTGTCATTTCCTGCCCATAGACAGATACCCCCCAGGACCCTTTAAGATTAAGGAAGTGCTAAAACATCAAAATCCCTTAACAAACAACCACTAATATCAGGAAAACCACACCCCACCAGAAACTCAACGCCCATGCATCTCAGACAAACTCATAACTGTAAGACGAATGCAAACCATATTGATTGTCCACTCCTTAAAATGTCGACATATATACCTAATAACCCACTTTCCGGGCATGCCCAATACTCAATAAAAAATACTATCAGACACAAACAAGGCTGTTAGAAATTGGTGTTTCTGGTTGGCAGTAGTATGCACCCTGTCCAAGCAGGAACCACAACCCTAGTCAGGGTAGGTCACAACAACACAATTTAAATTATCCTGTGCTCGCCCTCTGGTAGCGTGGCACAGAGCAGTCAGGCTTAACTTAAGAGGAAATGTGTAAAGTATCTGTGCAACACTTCATACAACAACACAGTGAAAACACTACAAAAACTCCACACCAGGTTAGAACAAGCATTAGCAAAGCCAATAGGTCTCGCCTTTTGGACCTATCATCTTTGCCAATGGTTTTTAGCCATGTTGTGCAGCATCCCTGATGCAGTGCCTCATGGCTAATAAAAAAAAAAAACACACACATTTGTCAAATGTCACCAAAGTAATAGGCAAACAAAAAACTTTTTTCCTTGAGCAAATTAGGCCTGGGCGGAGTCCGCAAACTCCACTGCACTCCGCAGAGTTCCGCTAGCGGTGAAGTGAGGTAAGTTGTGCTGCTGGCACTGATTTTTTAGCACCGAGCTTTTGTCCAACACTGTAAAATCAGCACGAATGACACCATTCGCAGTGCCAGAGGGTGCAGCTTCTTTCTGCCGCTCGAGTAGATGTTCTACTCAAGCAGCAGCTTCTTCAACACGAGCGGCAGGTTTCTCAGCATGAGCGATAGCAACCTGCCGCGACTGCCCGCGTTGAGAAATCTCTCTGGGAGGTGGGCTAGTGCTGTATTTTCCTCGGTCGGTAAATTAACGTCGAGCTGCGAGAGAGGAAAAACTCAGCTCCGCGCCACTAAATGGAGTTTTTCAGAACTCTGTGCTCTACGCGGAGAAGGAAAAACTTCGCAAACTCTGCGAGCAGAGCAGAGTTTACCATCCAGGCCTAGTGCAAATACAGATACATATATATATATTTCCACAAAGCCTCTGCACAAAGCCCTGTAATCCGCACTGCTTTACCAGGACAAACAGAAGAACGGCACGTAGAAATCCTTTAACGAGGCTCTTTATTAGGCTTCAAAAGCTACCATGCGTCATGGAGCAAATAATCAGCAAAGTGCAAGGTGCATGAACATCCATAGACAGACCTACGCGTTTCGGTCGTAGCCTTCTACTGGGTCATAGAGTATAGTGCATAGAGTGTAAATTTAAAGGGGAATCACTACCCTTTCCCACCACCAATTAAAAACTTCCATTGTGTTTTAAAGGGGAAACAACCAAAGTTTTTTTACATTTTGATCACAAGAAAGTGTATCATTGCAGCGAATTGTACAAACATGAAATACATCAAAACTGATCTTTGTGAAGTACACAGAGTCTCAGAAACAAAATTCAACGGAGTCAAAGTTTACAAAGTTCTAAGGCAGACGGGTTGCGGAGCAGAAACAAGAACCTTAAATGCACAGTAATTCACAGTAATTCAAGACCAGTTCATGTGAAGTACACAGAGTCTTAATGCTTGGTCTGGTTTCAACAGTTAGTGTTAACAATTGGCCATGTTACCAATGAAGTTGAGACCACCATTTGCAGAGACGGGAGATTCAAATATGATAACAGCTTATCAATTGCGTGGTTGATCAAACAGTTTCTCTGAAATCCTGCATCACTGTTGCAACATATATATAAATATAAAGTGCAAAGTGCTGTTCACAATATATATACCATATTACCCAACAAATTCCTAAGAGCAAAAGAAATTGTAAAGTGCAGATGCAAAATTCAATATATTATTCCTGTAGACTGCCAGAGATACAACATACCAGAGCATATACTACAGTACTAAATTCAAAAATATAAAGTGACAAGTGCTTAATCAATCTGAATGTAAATATGAAGGAGTCAAGAACCACTCCTCTATCCACTCCCCCATCACAACAATATCTACATAGAATTGCCCATGCCGATATCCCATATAAGGAACTGTATAGACAGGAATAAATAAAGTACTGTAAAATATCGCAATTGGCAAGGTGCAAAATCTTATCATTGTAAAAGCCTCCCATATTGCACAAGTATCCAACAATAAAAATTCCATAATTCCATAAGGATATGTACATATAAAGTGCATCGTGTTGTTTCCTTTAAAGGCAGGGAACATATAATGTTGCTTAACATTATATAAAGATGAAGTGCAACGTGTGGTTTTCTGTAAAGTACAGAGACCAACAAGTAATGATCCTGCTCCCTCGTCCTCTCCAAAGATTGCACATATGTTGGTAAAGTGCCAAGTGCAATTATTATCCCATATTTGGAAAAGTGGCTCGTGCTCATATAAAAACACACAGAAAAACCAATTCATTTTGATAACACGAAATTGATTACACATCACATTCATAGAGACCTAACATTCAGAATCAGATAAGTGCTTTCATATGATTCGGATATCATGCTGCCTTAATATCATGAAGGTTCAAATGCAAATATTCAAAACCAATCAACAACATCAATCATAGAAATCATGAAAAACATAGAAATCATGAGAAAGAGCCTACAGAAAGGTATAGAGTTCAGCATCAGTATTTAGGCCCCACGGATTTTCTGTTCCAAGTGTAATTATCCATCTTGATTCTGCACGCCTCAGGGCCAGTTCTCTGCCTCCTCCCCTGATTTTAATCGGGATATGCTCGATACCAGAGTATGAAAAGTTGTTTTCTAAATTACCCTCATGTTCTTTCCAAATATGTTTGGCCAACAACATATACGTGAAATCCTTGTTAACAACAGCCCGCAGATGTTGGAGAATGCGTAGTTTTAATTTATTCACAGTACTGCCCACATATTGTTTGCCACAGCCACATTCTAGAAGATAGACTACATGGGTGGTCTCACAGGTTATCCTTTCTTTAATAGGTTTCTTGATACCTTTTATAGTTGTTACATCCACCCTATTGCAGCCATAGTTGCATGCTTTACATTTAGGGCATTTCACGAAACCCTTATGTGTTAGCCAATTACTTTTTTGTGAGTTTTTATTAGTAAAGTAACTCTGTTTTAGCAAATTCCCCAAGGAGGGTACCTTTCTGTATGTAATGTTTACATGTTCTGAAATATGATGTTTAAGTTCATGGTCTTTCTTTAAAACATTCCAATGATTGCTGATTACTTGTTTGACAGTTCTATTTGAACTATTAAAATCCGTAATGAATCTAGTTGTTTCTGCATTTGATTCAGTTGGTGTGACCATTTTTTGGGCAACAATAGATTATCTCTCTTTTGTTTCGTAGCTCTTCTGCGTGCATCATCCAGAACAATTATAGGATATCCTCTTCTTTGAAATCTGTCATACATCAAGTCAATTTGTCTTTCATATTCAGAATCCTCGGAGCAATTCCTGCGGGCTCGAAGAAATTCTCCGTACGGATTGCTCCATTTTAGAGCTTTTGGGTGTGCACTATTAGCTGATAAAATACTATTGCAAGCTGTGGTTTTGCGGAAAAGGGTGGTACACATTCTTTCCTCTTTAATATAGATCCGTATATCGAGATAGTGAATCGAACTCTTACTATATGTATGGGTAAAACGTAGATTAAGGGAGTTGTTATTCAATGATGTTAGAAAGTCTTTGAGATCACTTTCTTCCCCTTCCCATATAAAGAAGAGATCGTCGATATAAGGGACCCATAGCACCACCTTCTCCAAGTAAATGCTGTTATTTTCTGACCACAGACATTCTGCCTCCCAAAAGCCCATTGTTAAATTCGCATACGTAGGAGCGAATGAAGTGCCCATGGCAGTTCCTTGTTTTTGCCTATAAAATTTGCCATCAAAGAAAAAAATATTGTTTGTTAGGCAAAAGGACATCATCTCTAGGAGTATTTTTGTGTGACTGAGTAAGCTCAGGGACCGTGATCTCATAAAGTATTCGCATGCCATCAGGCCATCCTCATGAATTATTGAGGTATAAAGAGAGACCACGTCCACTGTGGCCATGATGTATCCAGGTTTCCAAGGGGTGTTATTGATGCGTTTCAAAAAGTCCATGGAATCTCTTATGTAAGATGGTAGATCTATTACATAAGGAAATAGGAAGATATCTACAAATCTGGAAGTGTTCTCCAAAAGGGAACCACAGGAGCTAACAATGGGGCGACCTGGAGGGTTCTCTAAATTCTTGTGCACTTTGGGCAGTACATACAGGGTCGGGATGATGGGATGTTTCACCTTAAGATATTGCAATTCATCCTCATCGATTAGACATTCATCATGCCATAGTTGTAATTTTGTATGGCAAGTTGACATGATCTGGTTGATGGGGTTGTTTTTTAGTCTTTCATATACATATATATATCACACCGTAATCCCCAGACCACAAAGCTTCGGTGGGGAAGAACGAGCCACTCCAATTGCTGCAGTGAATAATCTCAATGTTTAATGGCACAAAGAAACACACGTTTCGACCTCTCTCGGGGTCTTGGTGATTCACCTAGACACCAGGAATCGCATCAGGGACTCCTTGTACAATAAATGTTGGTGTTTCAACAATCCATGGTGTTGGCGCCTGCTTCGACGTTTGGTAGCGGAACTGGTAGTTTTTATATATATATATATATATATATATATATATATATATATATATATATATATATATATATATATATATAAACTGAAAAAACCATAGGTTTCAGGAACGTTATAGTTAGTTGGACATTTCACTCGTACAAAACCATAGAAATTCCGGCATTATAGTTAGTTCAGCTAACTATAACTCGTGCCCCGCAATGCACTGCTGATGACGTCACATATTACATCATTCATGACATGGTCAGTGACATCACTGATGACATCACTGATGACATCTCAAATGACATCACTGATGACATCACTGATGACATCATCCAGTGACGGTGTGTTTCTGTAAAGTTTAATTTTGTTTTATATATATGCCAAGCTGTATTGAGGAATGAGTGGGTGTATAAGTGTCTGTATGGAGGATTTAGTAGGTACGTGACTGACTGCATAAGTGAGTGATTAAATGTGTCTTACTGAATGCATGGGTTAGTGACAACTGTGTGAAAGTCTGTATCAGTCTGTCTGTTGTTGTGTAAGCTGCTGCATGGGTTGGTGAGTAGCTGCATGAGTGTCTATATGGGTTATTGATTGCTTGCCTGAGCATTTGTATGGCTGCCTGAGTGTGTGGGTGGGTGGGAGGTGTGCGACTCTGTGCATAGATGTGTGAGTGGTTGATTCACTGGGTGTATGGGTTCAAGAGTGCATGTGGAAACAGCTGTATGGGTGGGTGAGTGTGTGTATGGGTGTGTTGGTGAGTGAATGGATGTCTCAGTGGTACACGTGCAAGTAACTACATATGTAAAAGGCAGTATATGTGAGTGATGGTGTATATAAATAACTATATGTGAGAGTCAGTAATTGTGAGAGTGGCTGCATGGATGAGTGTGTATTTGTATCAGTGATTCTATAAGAGAGTAATTATGTGTTAGTATCTGTATGAATAAGTGAGGTTGTGTCTGTATAACTGTATAGGTGAGTAAATGGAAGTATGATTGATTCTTTGCATGACTGACTAAGTGTGTGAGTAACTCTGGATTTGTGGCAGTGTGTGAGTGTCTGTATAGGTGTATGAGTGCATATGATAGTGTTGTATTGATGAGTGACTGCATGTATGAGTGACTGTATGGGTGAATGAGTGGATGTGTGTGTAGACCTAGGAATCAGTCAGTGCGTATTTAGTAACTGGTATTGATGTGTCTATTTTTTCGAAAATGATAGTATTTTAGAGTGGGTGTATCAAAGGTTATATTCAGGTGTGAGGAGGTGCATCAGATTTTCACGTGGATGATGTCATCAGTGATGTCATTTGAGATGTCATCAGTGATGTCATCAGTGATGTCACTGACCATGTCATGAATGATGTAATATGTGACGTCATCAGCAGTGCATTGCGGGGCGTGAGTTATAGTTAGCTGAACTAACTATAACGCCGGAATTTCTATGGTTTTGTACGAGTGAAATGTCCAACTAACTATAACGTTCCTGAAACCTATGGTTTTTTCAGTTAATTTCTATGGTTTTTTAAATGCTAATTTCTAACTATAACGTGCCTGAAACCTATGGTTTTTTCAGTGAATTTCTATGGTTTTTTAAATGCTAATTTCTAACTATAATGTGCCTGAAACCTATGGTTTTTCCAGTGAATTTCAAAGGTTTTTTAAATGAAAATTTGTAAGTCTAATGTACCTCAATCCTATGTTTTTTTATTATATATATATATATATATATATATATATATATATATATATATATATATTTAAAAAAATTGTGAATAATTTTTAGTTAGGAAAACTATATTCATTCTTTTTAAAAAAAAAATATTATACAGAAGTCGGGCACCCTTCGCGCACCCTACACGATGGCTGCGCGCATTCCGGTAGCCATTTTGAAAAGTAGCGCTGGGGTCGCGACTTCGGCGTAATTTGTAAAGTATGAAATATCTTTAAATTAATTATAAATAAAAGTTTTCCTTCAAGTGTTTGTCTAAATTTATTAATAAAAGTATTTTTAAAGTATTATTTTCAATATAATTTCGACTAAAAATTATTCGATTATTATTGGATTCGGAGGTTAGGAGGGATGGCCATTTTGCTCGATCTGGTTTGCAAGATTTTTTGGTCTAGTCAGGTGGACACCCTCCTCCGGGTGAGGTATGGCTTGAGGATTCTATTCAAAAGGTGAGGAATCAACAGGCAGAAGTATCCATCAGAAGAGCAAGTTACTTACCTTCGGTAACGCTTTTTCTGGTGGATACAGTATCTGCCTGTGGATTCCTCACTGTCCCACCCGCCTCCCCGTTGTCCACCAGTTTCTACCAAAAAGATGCTTTTACTGTTTGGCCTGAATGTTTTTAATATGTCTTAATCATGCTTATGTTTTAATAGTGAGAAATGCTTGATCTGTTGCTATTTCTTTATGCCTTTATTGGTTATGCATTTGTATATATATATATATATATATATATATATTTAGTATACTATGTATACATGTGAAAATGTGTCGGTCCACCTGTTTACCTCGGTGGCACGGAAAAAATGGGTGCAACTGACGTCAGCACGCCGACAAGGTCCTCTTATGGCTCCTATGACGTCATACGGTGTCGCGAGTGGAGCCGTGCTATTATGACATCGTCGTTGACGTGGGAGAGCTAGGAAAGAATTTCTGCGGAATGCTGGCGCAGGGGATATTCACCTAAGTGTTCAGGCTAGTCCTTTGGGAGTAACTGTTTATGTTGCCACTCCAGAAACCGAAACCAGTGATCCGAGGGCAGAGGCCCTGCAGATGGCACACGAGGTGGGGAGCCCAGTCGTGTGCACCGGCGGGGCAGCGAAGTGACCCACAGAAAAGGTAACGAGGGCACTGAATAACACAGGAACTTCTCTTTGTATCTGGCAGGAACAACAAGGTTAAAATGCCCTAGTTCCAAAATGTAGAATTAGTGCTACAACGGTCTTCAAGAGGACCTGCGATGGATGCCGCTTCTGCCTTCCGTACACTGGAGGCGGCACATGGGTCACGCGGTACGGTCATACTGCGGTGGGACGCACACTCGTAGACCTCTCATGGCACTGCTCCACACTTCGGGGACAACGCTTTCCATTAGCTGTGTTTTCTGATGACGTGTTGCGCCGGCCCCGTCCAACAGCAGAACCCCTTTAGATCCAAACAGACTCTTCCACTCTCTCACCGGAAGTGAAACCAGGCCACGGGACACTTTCACAATACAACAGCCGGGAATGCACTTTTCGGTAAAAAAACACATTCCTTCCTCCGAATTTATCAAATAAACGACTCACTGAAGAACAGGGGCCAGCTTCGATCAGTAAACAGCCGTTACAACGACTTTTTACTTCGCGATACCATTACAACGCATGCATTACCACGCATGCGTTGTACATCGCAAAGTCATTACTACGCATTTTTTAGAACGCCTGGTCATTTACCACGCATGCCTTTACAACAAATTTTGTTGTAAAGGTATGTATGGTAAATGACCATGAGTTCTAAAAAATGTAGATGATCCACGTCGTTGTAAGGAAACAGAGGCTGTTCCGTTTCCTCACAACGACGTGCACCGCCCCTCAGAGACGACATGAAGCAGGAACCACGAGGAGAGAGGAACCACGAGGAGTGAGAGGTAAGGGGGATTGGGCATGGGGTGGTGGTTACTTTTCTAGGGTTTAGGGTAGTGTAGTGGTGGTTGGGTAGTGTAGGGGGTCGTGCTGAGGGTAGTGTTTTAGGGTTTAGGGTAGTGCAGTGGTGTTTGTGTAGTGTAGTGGGTTGTGCTGGGGGTAGTGTTTTAGGGTTTAGGGTAGTGCAGTGGTGTTTGGGTAGTGTAGGGGTACTGCTGGGTGTAGTGTTTTAGGGTTTAGGGTAGTGAAATGGTGTTTGGGTAGTGTAGGGGTACTGCTGGGGGTAGTGTTTTAGGGTTTAGGGTCGTGCAGTGGTGTTTGGGTAGTGCAGGGGGTACTGCTGGGGGTAGTGTTTTAGGGTTTATGGTAGTGCAGTGGTGTTTGGGTAGTGTAGGGGGTCGTGCTGGGGGTAGTGTTTTAGGGTTTAGGGTAGTGCAGTGGTGTTTGTATAGTGTAGGGGTAGTGTTTTAGGGTTTAGGGTAGTGCAGTGGTGTTTGTGTAGTGTAGGGGGTCGTGCTGGGGGTAGTGTTTTAGGGTTTAGGGAAGTGCAGCGGTATTTGGGTAGTGTAGGGGGTCGTGTTTTAGGGTTTAGGGTAGTGCAGTGGTCTTTGGGTAGTGTAGGGGGTCGTGCGGGGGTAGTGTTTTAGGGTTTAGGGTAGTGCAGTGGTCTTTGTGGTGTAGGTGGTTGTGCAGGGGGTAGTGTAGGAGAGTAGGATCTGCTTCACATGGGTACCCCCACTTTTTGCTGATGCTTCACTGTTTTTCGACATTAGTCTGGCTGGGGCCCTGCTAATCAAAACCCCAGCCTAGCTGCTTCCTCTCTAAAATGGTTTCCATGTGCCTTAGGCACATCACTGATTGGGATCTGGAGTGCCCTTATAAGTCCCTAGTATATGGTATACTATGTACCAAGGGCATAGGTACCTCAGAGGCCTGCCAGGGGCTGCAGCATGTATTATGCCACCCCTGGAAGGCCATCCAAACTGACACCACAGGTCTGCTACTGCAGCCTGGGTAAGGTGGTGCATGCACCCCTTACTGTGATATAGGTTACCTATATCACTAAATACATACACACATATAAACCTATAAGTCACTCCTAAGGCAGGCCTTATCAATCCTAAAGGCAGAGTGCATGGTTCCTATGTGAGAGGGTGCCCCTGCATGAGCAGGGCCCCTCTGCAGCGTTCGGAGACCATCTCTGATGCTGTTTGTAGTGCAGCCTGACCATATACTCTTAAGCGCATTATATCCTCGCGGTAAAATGCTAACTTTGGAATGGCTGCACCTAAACATGTCGTGTTTGGTGTCAAACATCTTGGAATACTACCTCCCCGCCAATCCTGGCGGCGGGGGTAGCATTCCACCCTTCTAGAGGGAAAGACATGTTAACTCTGACTAGTCCGGTAACTTCTTTCCAGAGCCCTGGCATCACAAAATGGATGCTGCTGCCACAGACACGAGTCTGGCCTCCTGCTGCTGGACGAAACTCCGGCAGGGGAGGCCTGGACAATAGGTTTCCTGTCCCAGGGAGGTGTGACCACCTCCCCAGACAGGATAATGTGTATTGGGGCTGGGCGGGAGCACTTTCGGGTGCTTTGAAGTCCTGCACTGGGGGCACATTTGGTGTCCCTGTGCATACCCCAGTTCAAACCGGATCAGGGGCTTGCAGCCCCTGCTTTGGCGCGAACTGGACAAAGGGAAAGGGGTGTAGCCACCCCTCTGCCCTGACCCACCCATAGGTGGGGCCACAGAGTAGTCCAACCCCTATCTTTAGTATAAAGATAGGAACCCAGTCCTTAGGACTTTAGATTATCCCTGGACGAAACTCTGAAACTGAATCCTGGACCTTCGACGCTCTACTCATGATTAGAGGACAGAAGAATCTCCCTTGGGGTCAAGGAGTGACTCCCCTGCTTGGCAGGCACCAAAGAAGCATCTGTCCGGTTCGCATTTCTGAAGCTCCCGTCGGACGCCAAAGTCATCGCATCACCAGAGGTAGATTCTCAGACTTCGCCGAGGCTACCCTGAGTCCCAAGCAAAGCTGAGGCCCGTGGCTATCGTGGGTGACTTGAGACCATGACCCCTGGACACCGAGCACATTTGCAAGTGCATCCTCTTCTGGGTCTCCCAAGAAGTCGTGCTTTGGGCTCCGAGTAGCCCTAGCTTCCAGCACCACCTGCACTGAAGATCACTGGCCCCCACTCCACGAGTGTCCTGTAAGCCAGATCCACGTGCGGCATCACAAGGCTCCTTTGCGGTCGCTAGCCCATTGGCTAGTAGCCCTTAACGAAGGCCAATCCTTTTCTAACTTGGCATCCTGGTTGCTCCAGGCCTGCCCTCACTTACCTTTGCTGGGTGAGTTCTACAGACCTTGCTGGTCTGCACCATCGACGATCTACATCTTCACCAAGACTTGCCGTTGCCAAGGCTTGTTGGGTCCAATCCGGTTGCCGACACCTCAGCACTCGACAGACATTATGTACCAGCCCGAATCCCGCTCCTGGTTGCCGACAACGCCTCCTGGACCTCGTGGCTGAAGAGTCAAGATGACCGTCAATGCACCTGAAGCACTCGACATCGGTGGGCATCTGTCCATCGCCTTCCTGGTCACTGGCTAGTGACCCAGACTCTGTCCCCTCTGCTTTCAGGTTCTTCAGAACTCCGATCCACTCTTGGATCCACCCGGACACTTTTCTCTTGGTCGCCAGCAGCACTTTGCAGCAGATCGCCATTCGAATCGACGACGAAACCCGACCCCGAAAGGCACATATGCACCCGGCTTCCCTGGGTGAGGTAACACGAGTACTCTGGTGCTCCCATGGGTAGAGACTCTTCAAAGTCCTAGATCTCAAAGGGTTTTGTCCAAGTCCTCTTTTAAGTGTCCCTTTTCTCTAATTTCCCGATCACGACTTTCTCCATAGAAGTCAACGGCGTATCGCGGTTGTGTATTTACACTGCACGCGTCTCCCGTGGGTCCCCTGTGTCACTACCTTGGGTGGTTCCTTGTGGTCCAAGCACTTCTAGAGGCTCTAGGCCTAGTGTCTAGTTCAGTCGTGGTTCGCATACCACTTTATTGGTATATGGTTTGGTACGCCCCTAGGGCCCAAACGTGTATTTGTGCTATTACTGTGTTTAAATAACTTCTAACTTATGTACTTCGAACTCTAGCCTCATAAAGAGACTAGAGGGGTGTGTTTAGCAATAAATACATATATTTTGAATATATACCTGGTGTGGTGCTCTTTCATTTGATCACTCAAGAGATTATAGACTGGTAAAACAAGCTGCTTTACATTCCTTCAAGACTTAGCCTGAAGGCTCCTCTCCATAGCTACCACTAGGATAGCTTTCAATAAGGTTGTCTTTAACCCATCTCCAATAAGGGGTTGTTTGGACTGGTGCAAGGTGCCCACTATAATTAGTGGACAGCATATACCAGGCCAACTTCTCACATTGGTGTGCAGCGTGTGGGATTCCAGCTTGCTATTGTTTTACCAGATAATCTCAATTGAATTGATCAACTGAAAACCACTAAAGGTACCTAAGGTACATATAATTTAATCTTAGAATACAGTAAGTTCTACTGAACTTAGAGTTGTGTGTTAAGGGATAGCACAACCCTTTCTACAACTCAAGAGAGTTTAGTAGGCCACACTAGAGTAGGTAGTGCATACACCACACCACACTAGTAATGTCTTTAAGGGCAGGATCCAAAGAATCCTTGCAGGAAGCCATTGAGCTTCCACCCTCCAAGTATGATACACTCCCATTCTTGGAATTGAGAGCTTTATGCAACTTGAGAAAAATAAGGACAGGCCAAAGCCCCACCACCCAACACCTCAAGGAGTTGTTGGTGGCTTATGACCTTAGTAAGCCCTTGGGGACTGAAGGGGTAGGAGCTGAGGGTGGGGCAGAAGATGAGGAAGGGACCAGGGGTACCAGTACCCCCAGCCCCCCCTCTGAAACTGGCCAGGAGGGTGACAATGACCCTGACCTGGAAAATCCAACCCTCCTTTTCCTGAGGAGGAGGAAGAGGGGGATCAGAATGATGCACCCTTTGTCCCCCAGGAAGGATTGTGAGTGTGCCCAGAAGGTCTAGATCTTCTTCTCAGGAGTCTAACCACTCTGGCACCTCAATAGGGAGCTCTGTCTCATCTCATAGGAGGGAATCCTCTCATGAGAGAAGAAAGAGGCTGATTCAATATGAGGAAGCTCAGCTTGAACTCAGAAGGAAGCAAGTAGCCTTAGACAGGGAGTCCCTGGATCTCTTTAGAGAGAAAAGAAAGTTGGGACTAGAGTCCCATGGTGGCAGCCAGATCCCTAGAGATAGGGAAAGGTCCTATGACCATAGGAACCTGAGCAAGATTGTCCCTCCCTATCAGAATGGGGATGACATCCACAAGTGGATAACTGCTCTAGAGAGGGCCTGTAAGGTACAGAAGGTCCCTCAGGAGCAGTGGGCAGCAATCTTGTGGCTCTCCTTTGCTGACAAAGGTAGAGATAAGCTCCTCACTGTTAGAGAGGAGGATGCTGATAATTACAAGGTCTTGAAGAGTACTCTTATTGATGGGTTTGGCCTAACCACTGAACAGTACAGGTTGAAGTTCAGAGATACCCAAAAAGCACAGACTCAAGACTGGGTAGACTATGTGGATTGTTCTGCCAAGGCTCTGGAAGGCTGGTTGATGGGCAGTAAGGTGTGTGACTTCTCAGGATTGTACAATCTGATAATGAGGGAGCAGATTCTTAATAACTGTCAAAATCAGCTGTTGCATCAATACCTGGTAGACTCTGATCTGACCTCTCCCCAAGAATTGGGAAAGAAGGCAGACAAATGGGTCAGAACCAGGGTGAAGCAGAAGGTACAGAACCAAGGTGGGGAAACCAAGAAGCAAGATGCTAAGAACTCTGACAAGGGTGGGGAGAAGGGTAAAGATCAAAAGTCTTCATCAGGCCCCCAAAAATCTTCTTCTGGTGGGGATTCACAGTCTACCAAAGGGAAAGGCCAAAGAAAACCATGGTGCAAGGTCTGTAAGCAAAAGACCCACTGGATCAGTGATTGCACCAAGTCCAAAGACTCCAGTCCAGCACCCACCAATGCCCCTAAGGCACCTGTTCCCCCTAGTACAGTTGGTGGGAGTGCTCCAGCCAAGGGTTTAGTAGGGTTCACCCTGGGAACTGAGTTGGGCTCTGACCTAGTCAGAGAACTGACTCAGGCTGTGTTAGTCTGTGATGGAGGCATGGATGTGACCTCCACTGTGAGTCCCAGTAATCTGGGCAAGTACAGACAACAGCCTTTAATCAATGGACGTGAGGCTTTGGCATTTAGGGACACAGGGGCAAGTGTCACAATGGTGACACAAGACCTTGTGAATCCTGGGCAAGTTATACTTGGTGAGATGTACCAAGTGACCAATGCTAGCAATGTCAGAACAGACCATACTCTGGCAGTTGTTAACTTCTCCTGGGGATGGGTAACTGGCCTTAAGAAGGTTGTGGTAAGTGCAAACCTACCAGTCGAATGCTTGCTTGGCAATGACTTAGAGACTTCTGCTTGGGCAGAAGTGGAGCTCAGGACCCATGCAGAAATGCTGGGGATCCCTGCAGATGTGTTTGCTGTGACCAGGTCACAAGCCAAAATGTCTAGCACTGAACAGGCCTTGGATTCTGGAAGAATGGACCAAGTGCCTTCCAAGAGGAGGAGTAGTAGGGTTAAGGCAGTGCCTTCCCCTTGGCTCAGGAGGAAGATCAGTCCCTTGAGGGGGATGATCTCAGCCCTGAAGAAGGAACTGTCCCAGAGGAACTTGAACCTGACCAGGTTGAGTTCTTGGGGACAGGGGGACCTTCTAGGGCAGATCTGAGCCAGGAGCAGCAGAGCTGCCCCTCCCTTGAACCCCTCAGACAGCAAGCTGCTGCTGAGGCTGCTGGGAAAGCTAGTGGTCCCCATACAGTGTATTGGGATGATGGACTCCTGTACTCAGAGAGTAGAGACCCCAAGCCTGGTGCTACCAGGAGGTTGGTTATACCTCTGAAGTTCAGGGGCTTCCTATTGACCCTAGCCCATGATATTCCCTTAGCAGGTCACCTGGGCCAGAACAAGACTTGGGACAGAATTGTCCCTCACTTTCACTGGCCCCACATGTCTGAAGACAGTAAGGAGTTTTGTCGCTCCTGTGTAACCTGCCAAGTCAATGGCAAAGCAGGTGGCACTACAAAGGCCCCCTGATACCACTACCTGTGGTGGGGGTGCCCTTTGAAAGGGTAGGGATTGACATTGTTGGTCCCATGGATCCCCAAACAGCCTCTGGGCACAGGTTTATCCTGGTGGTAGTGGATCATGCCACCAGGTACCCAGAAGCTATTCCCCTCAGGACCACTACAGCACCTGTGGTGGCAAGGGCCCTCCTGGGAATTTTCTCAAGAGTGGGCTTTCCTAAGGAGGTAGTATCAGACAGGGGTGCTAACTTCATGTCTGGGTACTTAAAAGCAATGTGGAAGGAGTGTGGAGTGACTTATAAGTTCACCACACCCTATCACCCACAATGCAATGGTTTAGTTGAGAGATTCAACAAAACCTTGAAGGGCATGATTAAAGGGCTCCCAGAAAAGCTTAGGCGTAGATGGGACATACTCTTGCCCTGCCTTTTATTCGCATTTAGGGAGGTGCCTCAGAAGGGGGTTGGTTACAGCCCTTTTGAACTTCTGTTTGGCCACCCTGTGAGGGGTCCACTGTGCTTGGTGAAGGAAGGATGGGAGTTACCTCTCAAGCCCCCAAAGCAAGATATAGTGGACTATGTACTTGGTCTCCGCTCCAGGATGGCTGAGTACATGAAAAAGGCAACCAAAAACCTTGAGGCTAGCCAGGAACTTCAAAAGGCCTGGCATGACCAAAGGCTGTTCTGACTGTTTACCAGCCAGGACAGAAGGTGTGGGTGTTGGAGCCAGTGGCCCCAGCAGCTCTCCAAGATAAATGGAGTGG
Source organism: Calotriton arnoldi (assembly GCA_963921515.1). Taxonomy (NCBI): domain Eukaryota; kingdom Metazoa; phylum Chordata; class Amphibia; order Caudata; family Salamandridae; genus Calotriton; species Calotriton arnoldi. The sequence continues at coordinate 830,723 of CAWUFW010008935.1, forward strand.
ACCCCACACTATTGTTGAGCAGAAGGGTGAGGTCACTTATTTAGTAGACCTAGGAACACCCAGGAGACCCCACAGGGTTCTCCATGTCAACAGGTTAAAACCATATGTGGACAGGGCAGACATGGGCTTGCTCATGGCTACCGATGAAGGGCAGGAGGAAGAGAGTGACCCACTCCCTGACCTGCTCTCACAGAACCCTGACGATGGGTCAGTTGATGGTGTAGCCTTGGCAGGCAGCCTCACTACCCAGCAACAAACTGATTGCAGGCAAGTCCTCAATCAGTTTAGACATATGTTTTCACTGACACCCAGTCAGACCACCTGGTGCACTCATGAAGTGGACACTGGGGACAGTCTGCCTATTAAAAACAAGATTTATAGGCAACCTGACCATGTCAGGGACTGTATCAGGACTGAAGTCCAGAAAATGTTGGATTTGGGAGTTATTGAACCCTCAGATAGCCCTTGGGCTAGTCCAGTGGTCCTTGTACCAAAACCTCACACCAGTGGTGGAAAAAGAGAGATGAGGTTTTGTGTGGACTACAGGGGTCTCAATGCAGTCACTAGGACTGATGCCCATCCAATACCCAGGGCAGATGAGCTCATAGATACTTTGGCCTCTGCCAAATATCTCAGCACATTTGACCTAACAGCTGGCTACTGGCAGATCAGACTAGCTGATGCTGCAAAGCCCAAAACAGCATTCTCAACCCCTAGTGGGCATTATCAATTTGTGGTAATGCCCTTTGGTCTGAAGAATGCACCTGCCACTTTCCAGAGGTTGGTGAATACAGTTCTCACAGGACTGGAAGCCTATAGTGCAGCATATCTAGATGATATTGCTGTCTTTAGCTCCACCTGGGAGGATCACCTGGTCCACCTCAGGAATGTTTTACAGGCCCTGCAAAAGGCAGGCCTGACTATCAAGGCCACTAAGTGCCAGATAGGGCAGAGTCAGGTTGTGTACCTGGGCCACCTTGTGGGTGGAGGCCAGGTTCAACCTTTGCAGAGCAAGATCCAGACCATCATGGACTGGACTGCTCCCACTACCCAGACTCAGGTGAGAGCCTTCTTAGGCCTGACTGGGTACTATAGGAGATTTGTCAAGGGGTATGGATCAATAGTGACACCCCTGAATGACTTAACTTCTAAGAAAGTGCCCAAAAAGGTTCAGTGGACAGTTAGCTGTCAAAAGGCATTTGATGACCTGAAGCAGGCCATGTGCACTGCTCCCATTCTGCAGAGTCCTGATTACTCAAAGAAGTTCATTGTTCAAACTGATGCATCTGAATTGGGGGTAGGGGCTGTACTGTCACAATTGAATGAAGAAGGTCAGGATCAGCTAGTAGCTTTCATTAGCAGAAGGCTGACCCCTAGAGAGAAACGTTGGTCAGCCATAGAGAGGGAGGCCTTTGCTGTGGTCTGGGCTCTGAAGAAGTTGAGGCCATACTTGTTTGGTACACACTTCCTGGTTCAGACAGACCATAAGCCCCTCTTATGGCTAAAACAAATGAAGGGTGAAAACCCAAACTGCTTAGGTGGTCCATTTCCTACAGGGGATGGACTTTACAGTGGAACATAGGCCTGGGAGTAACCATGCGAATGCAGATGGACTCTCTAGGTATTTCCACTTAGAACATGAAGACTTAACTGGGCAAGGTTAGTTTAATGTCCCTACGTTTGGGGGGGTTTGTGTAGGAGAGTAGGATCTGCTTCACATGGGTACCCCCACTTTTTGCTGATGCTTCACTGTTTTTCGACATTAGTCTGGCTGGGGCCCTGCTAATCAGAACCCCAGCCTAGCTGCTTCCTCTCTAAAATGGTTTCCATGTGCCTTAGGCACATCACTGATTGGGATCTGGAGTGCCCTTATAAGTCCCTAGTATATGGTATACTATGTACCAAGGGCATAGGTACCTCAGAGGCCTGCCAGGGGCTGCAGCATGTATTATGCCACCCCTGGAAGGCCATCCAAACTGACACTACAGGTCTGCTACTGCAGCCTGGGTAAGGTGGTGCATGCACCCCTTACTGTGATATAGGTTACCTATATCACTAAATACATACACACATATAAACCTATAAGTCACTCCTAAGGCAGGCCTTATCAATCCTAAAGGCAGAGTGCATGGTTCCTATGTGAGAGGGTGCCCCTGCATGAGCAGGGCCCCTCTGCAGCGTTCGGAGACCATCTCTGATGCTGTTTGTAGTGCAGCCTGAACATATACTCTTAAGCGCATTATATCCTCGCGGTAAAATGCTAACTTTGGAATGGCTGCACCTAAACATGTCGTGTTTGGTGTCAAACATCTTGGAATACTACCCCCCGCCAATCCTGGCGGCGGGGGTAGCATTCCACCCTTCTAGAGGGAAAGACATGTTAACTCTGACTAGTCCGGTAACTTCTTTCCAGAGCCCTGGCATCACAAAATGGATGCTGCTGCCACAGACACGAGTCTGGCCTCCTGCTGCTGGACGAAACTCCGGCAGGGGAGGCCTGGACAATAGGTTTCCTGTCCCAGGGAGGTGTGACCACCTCCCCAGACAGGATAATGTGTATTGGGGCTGGGCGGGAGCACTTTCGGGTGCTTTGAAGTCCTGCACTGGGGGCACATTTGGTGTCCCTGTGCATACCCCAGTTCAAACCGGATCAGGGGCTTGCAGCCCCTGCTTTGGCGCGAACTGGACAAAGGGAAAGGGGTGTAGCCACCCTCTGCCCTGACCCACCCATAGGTGGGGCCACAGAGTAGTCCAACCCCTATCTTTAGTATAAAGATAGGAACCCAGTCCTTAGGACTTTAGATTATCCCTGGACAAAACTCTGAAACTGAATCCTGGACCTTCAACGCTCTACTCACGATTAGAGGACAGAAGAATCTCCCTTGGGGTCAAGGAGTGACTCCCCTGCTTGGCAGGCACCAAAGAAACATCTGTCCGGTTCGCATTTCTGAAGCTCCCGTCGGACGCCAAAGTCATCGCATCACCAGAGGTGGATTCTCAGACTTCCCTGAGGCTACCCTGAGTCCCCAGCAAAGCTGAGGCCCGTGGCTATCGTGGGTGACTTGAGACCGTGACCCCTGGACACCAAGCACATTTGCAAGTGCATCCTCTTCTGGGTCTCTCAAGAAGTCGTGCTTTGGGCTCCGAGTAGCCCTAGCCTCAAGCACCACCTGCACCGAAGATCACTGGCCCCCACTCCACGAGTGTCCTGTAAGCCAGATCCACGTGCGGCGTCATGAGGCTCCTTTGCGGTCGCTAGCCCGTTGGCTAGTAGCCCTTAACGAAGGCCAATCCTTTTCTAACTTGGCATCCTGGTTGCTCCAGGCCTGCCCTCACTTACCCTTGCTGGGTGAGTTTCACAGACCTTGCTGGTCTGCACCATCGACGATCTACATCTTAACCAAGACTTGCCGTTGCCAAGGCTTGTTGGGTCCAATCCGGTCGCCGACACCTCAGCACTCGACAGACATCGTGTACCAGCCCGAATCCCGCTCCTGGTTGCCGACAACGCCTCCTGGATCTCGTGGCTGAAGAGTCAAGACGACCGTCAACGCACCTGAAGCACTCGACATCGGTGGGCATCTGTCCATCGCCTTCCTGGTCACTGGCTAGTGACCCAGACTCTGTCCCCTCTGCTTTCAGGTTCTTCAGAACTCCGATCCACTCTTGGATCCACCCGGACACTTTTCTCTTGGTCGCCAGCAGCACTTTGCAGCAGATCGCCATTCGAATCGACGACGAAACCCGACCCCGAAAGGCACCTATGCACCCGGCTTCCCTGGGTGAGGTAACACGAGTACTCCGGTGCTCCCGTGGGTAGAGACTCTTCAAAGTCCTAGATCTCAAAGGGTTTTGTCCAAGTCCTCTTTTAAGTGTCCCTTTTCTCTAATTTCCCGATCACGACTTTC